>JAADXL010000239.1:0-39133 GCA_023337755.1 Pythium aristosporum
AACTTAGGACTGCTTCAGAGTACGTCAGGGAGCCCACACCGTGGATGCGTTAGCAGTAGAAGAGTCCGCCGAAGGGGATGCCCCGGCCGCAGCCACCACCCCAGATACCGGCGCCAAACGCGTTCCAGAAGCCGAGCGGGTAGGCCCATCCACCGAGGCCGCCGCACGAGTAGCCAAATCGGTAGGGACCAAAGCCGCCCCAGCCACCCCAACCACCCCAGCCGCCCCAGCCGAGACCACCCCAGCCTCCTCCGTAGCCGATACCGGCACCGAGAAACTGCTCGTGCTTGTCGTTGGCAATGGTGATGGCGTGGTCGCCTTCCTTGTTGGTCTTCATCTGGATGGGCTCGGTGGATCCGGTGAGCTTAACGCCCGACGGGAGTTGAAGAGCCTCGACACTCTTGAGTGCTTGGTCAGGTGTCGGCATCTCTGGCACAGTTGCGGTCGATCCGACATCCGCGGCGTGAACAAGGCCGATGGCCACACAGGCGACAGTCGCAGCGATCGTGAAGAACTTCATGGCGGACAGGAGGAAGAGCGTTGTTTGCGGAGGAGCTCAAGTGCTGGCTGGAACGCGAGTGGCGAAGTGAGCCTTCCTCCATTGGTGGCGCTATCAAATCCGCATGATCGCTCGATCTCTCCTTTCCAGGTGAATTCCTGTCGTCCTTTTCCACTGTAACGCTCGCGTACGTTCTTTTCGTGGTCCTGGGTGGGAGCTGCTCTATGTCAACGCCATCCATCAGACTCTCTTCGCGCCCATCAAACGCTTTCTTTTTTTTCTATTGAGGATCACTTGGAACTTTTCGGCACAAAGTGCACGTAGACGCTGCCGTACTGGGTCTGCGGGTTATGGTCCGCCCTGCCGTTCTCGGCGCCGATGGCTTCTTCGATCGCCTTGAGCTGCTGGATCGCTTGGTCCAACAAGTGCAACTCGCGGCCAAACTTGACCGTCACCTTGACTTTGTGGCCACGCGAGAGGAACTTGCGCGCCTGCGAGGCCTTGGTCTCGATGTCGTGGGCCTACAAACAGACCACGTTCTTAGAAACGAGAAATAGAACTTCCAGGATGGCGGGTGGCGTAGAAGTACCTCAGTCTTGACGCTGAGCTTGACTTCCTTGTCCTGCTTTGGCTTGGAGTGCTTGAGGCTCTTTTTGAGCTCAAAGAGCCGCTTCTGCGCGTTGAAGACCCGACAGACCACTTGGCCGTCCGTCTGGGCGACCTGCACGAGGTCGAGACCCGCCGCCTGCGCCTCCTGAATCGCCTGTGCGATCGGCACGCCACGGCGGACAGCGCCGTCGCTGCCCACGACACTGACGAAGCGCGCGCGGATGTCGTCGTTCATGGGGCCGAGCGTGGAGTCTCTCTCGCCAGCGTCCGACGAGCGGAACCGCACAGTGCCCAGCGCCTTGGAGAAGACGCCATGGCGACCGCAAAACGCCGTCTGTGGAGACGCCAACGCGGCAGTGCGACACACAGGGGCTCTCATAATGGTCATACCCATTGGTGCGGGCGAGCGCACCGCCAGAGTCGCGCAGCGGCGCACGACGCGAGACACCGAGGCCATGCTCATCAACTGATCACGGTGGTGCGGATCCTCTGGATGTGCGCTCTGCCACAGACTTGGACACCTCTACCTCTATAAACGTATACATGCGTCAGACGTAGACGGACTGTATTAGCCTATACATACACCTTTTTGAATTGGTTAGAGTGTTTGTATCTGCTAGAATCGATATTGAGGATGTTACGGGTCCAGCTTTTTCTCTGAGACGCTGGAACAACATCAACCGGCACGGTCTCAACAAGACCCCGGACTTCCGCTCGCAGCGCGTGCACGAGGCCTCTCAATTATGGACGAACTGGAGAAGGCGCTCGAGATCAAGGACGACAGTAACGAGTCGCACGCGCTGGCGGCGTCCACTGACGCTGCGCCGCTGTTCAGCGAGTATTATCCGGACTGGGCGGCGTTTGACCAGGCGGTCGCGACCGCGATTGAGCGCCACCACCCGATCCGCAAGCGCTCGTCGCTCACGTTCGAAGTGTACAACCGCACAGTCTCCAAAGGTTTGGCTGCGTCCAATTGCATGGGACTGGGGTTGTCTCCTTTCCTTATACTAAGCAGATCCCACTGTCGCTAGGCCGCCACGACCGCAAGCCCATTGCCGAGTTTCTCTCCAAGACGTTCAAGTGCACGCACGGCATCAAGTTTCGCTCGCGCGGCACCGGCAAGCGGTCGCGCCATAAACAGCGCGACATTGGCTGTCCGTTCCATATCTACGCGACCGCATTGGAAGACGCCGGCCCATTAGGGTACCGAGTGAAAGTGCGGACCCACGACACACACAACCACGTGATCGGTCCGGACGCGAGCAAATCGGTCGGTGCGCTTCACGAGGCCGCCGAGTATGAGTATGCAGAAGTCACGCCTGCGGGGAGTGACGCAGCAGCCACAGCCGCGGCGGCGGCGGTTGGCGTGGGGGCCCACGCCCACGTCGCGTCACCGCCCAGCGACGGCGACTTGCAACTGCACCACATGAGCGCGTTTGCCCACGCCGCGAGCCAGCTACACCACCACCACCATCATGATGACCATGCCAGTCTCCACGACCACGCTAACGCCGCCGACATTTTAGGACCCAGCGACGGCAACGACGGCGAGTCGCTCTTGGCGGAAGGCGTGATTGACTCACACTTGGCCGACTTCTCCACGGCGGCCGAAGCGGTCGCCGCTGCCGCTGCTGCTGTCGCGGCAACGCTCCCCGAGAGTGCTCCAGCCTCAACTAATTCGTCGACAACTGCCGCTGCAGCTGTGACGTCCAGGTTTGAAGCGACCGCGACGCTCGAAGAGCTACGTCGCAAGCTGTCCCAGTTTGCAGACGACCGCGACTGGGACCAGTTCCACAGCCCGCGCAATTTGCTGCTGGCACTCGCGGGCGAAATGGGCGAGCTGTGCGAGTGCTTCCAGTGGAAAGGTGACAACAAACCCGTCAACGGTGCGTGGGCTGGAAACCTAATAGGCGCCAGGTTGGGCAAAGCTAAAATTTGTGTGCGGGGTATGTATGGACAGAGTGGACGACCGAGGAGCGAGTCCACCTTGGCGAGGAGATCAGCGACGTGATGATGTATTTGATTCGGTTGGCAGGTGCGTGGTCTTTTGTATTGGGCAGCTAACAGCGGCGGGCTGACCGACTGGGCTCGTCTGGCGTGTGCTTGGGCAGACAAGTGTGATATCGACCTGCCGACAGCAATCTACGACAAGATGGACAAGAACGCACGGAGATTTCCAGCCGATGCGGTACACCGAAACCCGATCAATTGGCGTGTACATGCTCTCACGTTGGATCTCTCACTGTGTGTGCATGCTGATGGGATACAGGTGCGAGGATCGGCGAAGAAGTTTAACGAGTTCAAACGCGCACGGCTGGATCGGGAGACGTCGTTGTAGACTATAAAACAAAAGCAAAGAAACCACTGAACCAGCGCGCCTTCTCCAGTAATGGTGATCGTCTCGAGCCTCTTCATTTCTGTTTAACACGCTACTCTGTCCTGGTGGTGGGAAGATGAAGACCACGCCACGAAAAGCCTCGAGGCAATGAAAACCAGCGAACCGTTGACTTAACTCGGCTGTATTTCCACGGGCTTGTTCCATCGTTGTCCCCTGAGAATGGTTCCTCTCACTCTAATCGTCTTCGGCGGCGTCGCCGTCGACCTGGCGGTTCTCGTTCTCGAGCTTCTCCATCATCTGCAAGAACTCCTTTTCTTCGTTCACGCTCACGACCTTGGGCTCCATCTTGACCGACATGTTGCCCTTCTTGGCGCCAATGTGTTCCCGCACCGTCTCAATGGCCTCCTGCAGCTTGGCAATGCCCTTGGCCTTGTCGAGCGTGTTGGTCGTCATGACGTACATGGGCGGCGCAATGAGCTTGACCTTGACCGGCGTCTCTTCGTCGCCAATGGCCTGCGCTGCCTGTAATGCCGACCGGATGGCGTCGATGCCCTCGTACGTAAAGCACGTGACTTCAATGTCGGCGCGGACCTTGATGGGCTGCGGCGTCAGGCGACGGCGGATCTGGGCCTTGAGCGCCGTAAACACCTCGGGAGAAATGTCCAGTCCTTCAAACACCGACTCGTCCGTGATACCCATCTTAAACACGTCGTACGCATGGACGTACTCGGCCTAGAGTGACAACGTACCCATTAGAGGAATATTCCACCCATTTTCAAACCTGCAGCAACTTCATACCTTCTTCTCGTCTTCGCTCGGCGTCTCAATCTTGAACTTTTTGTAGAACGGCCATGCGATGCGCTCAAAGAGCGACTCGACGTTCTCGCCCGTCTCCTGGGCCACCTGACGCAGCACACTACAATCCACGCACCAGTCAGTCGCTTTGCCAGTTCCTCTCAACCCTCTCCACGTATCCACAACGCACCCGTGGACCGTCTTGGCCTTGTTGTAGCGCTCCTCGCACTTGGCAATGTCCTCGGGCGCGACACGGCGCTTCGAGAGATCAATGTACCCCTTCTCCTTGTCCACACGCAGCACCATGACCACTTCGTTCTTGCCCACGCGAATGAGCTTGTTGATGGAGCGAATGCGGCGGCGCGACAGCTCCGAGAGCAGGATCATGCCTTCAATGTTGTTGTACTCGAGCAGCGACACGTACGCGCCCATCTCGGCGATCGAGCGCACGTTGACCATCACGAGCTCGTCCACTTCGGGGTACTTTTGCTCGTAGAAGCGGCACTGCAGCGACAGGATCTCGCTGCCCACGGCGTTCTCTTCGGTCACAGGCGGCACGGCCGAGACCGCGGGTTCGATCGTCGCCATGGTGGAGGTGGGGGGTCTACTGGGAAGGTGCTGTGGCGGCGGGGGGAAGGCGGTCGCTCGTCCGTGGGAGAGCGCCTGGATCGATGGGGGATATTGGAGCCAAAAGAGCTCAATGTGGTTGGCCCAGGTTTCTGTGGAGCCCACAAGAATCTGCATTCTCGATATTTAGGAAAATGAAAACGCTGATATTTTCGTATATTTGAGGGTTCGGTGACCAACACTCTGAAAATGTGTGTTGCAAATTATGACACTGAAAGCAAAATATGACAGGTCATAAATTACGACGACACAAATGGGAATCTGTGACGTGATGAGGTCACAAATCGAAGAGCTCCATGTGGGCGAAGCCGCGGTATGTTTGGATCGCGGCGATCGTGGTCTTTGAGGTGCTCGCGCTCTCGTACTTTGTGCTCCACGCGCCTCCGGTCAACGACGACAGCGGTGTGCCTGACATCGCCATCCTGGGCGACATGCGCAGCTCGCCCAACGTGCGCCACTGTCTACCGGCGCAGCAGAGAGACGCGCGGTTCGCCGACGTTGCGCGTCACTGTGTGACTGTGCGCGAGCGGCAGCAGGCGCTCGTGGAGCTCATCTACGAGGCCAAGGTGATGCTAGAGAAACTCGGTATCGTATATTGGCTCGACCGCGACTCGCTGCTGGGGCAGTACCATACGGGCGACGTGACGCTCTGGGACCTCAGCGCCGACATGGGCATTTTGGAAGAAGGCCTCGCGCTGCTCCGTGTGAGCGCAGTGGACCTGTCCAATGGGTACGAATTGAACGTATGGGGGAGTGCTCTCCATTTAGCGCATCGCCGAGATGAGAACATTCCTGTGCGGCTCGTGGAGAAAGAATTCGGGTTCTACATCGACGTCGTTGTCTTCCACGCGATCAAGGACCCGCCACAGCAGCAACCGCTTCTGGGGCCACCGCCGTCCGTGCGTTGGATCAGCTGCGCCAAGTGCCCTTCCATCCCTGGAGCCACGGATTCCCACGGCGCGGCCGTGAAACAGTTTGCAGTTCCACACGACTGGATTCTGCCGACGCGGCCGTGCTCCCTCCGCGACTTTGAAGTCATGTGCCCCGCGCAAGCGGCTGCGTACTTGCAGCATTTCTACGGAGACAACTTCTTGGAGCCCAAGGTGTGGTGAGCGGACACGTACCGTGGATGCCTTCAAAGTGCCTCCACGCGGTCGCTCCGATCGGGTACGTCACGATGGACTCGCTTGCAACCAGCTCTGCGGCGCGTACGATGGGCGACCACAGTGCCCACGCCGCGAGCACCTCGTCAATCTTCATGAAGCTGTCACAGCGACCGTGCGCAGCGTCGGCAAGCAGGCTATCGTACGCGGATATCGAATTGCCCAGCTGCCACGGAAGCGTTGTTGCTGTCGACTGCTTGTGGAGAGACGCAGTCGGGATGAACTCTCCTGGTGCTTTCGATAGCGACCATGACGCAGGCGCATTGAGCTCCCCAAGACCCGCGCACTGGACTTGAACCCGTTCGCCGGATGATCCTGCTCCATTCTGAATGGTAAACATGATCGAGCAAGGCACACCGTCGTCGTGTACACTTGGGCCCAGCTTGAACGTCACGCGAACGTCGGCTCTTCGCTTGGCGGTCGCCTTTGCCGCCGAAACCGAAAAGTTGGTGGTGGTCCAGTCTGCGCTCGTGCTCGTGATGTGCGTGAACGCGGCCGTTGCGGTGACGCTTCGATTCGAGGCGCGTTTCTGGTTGTATCCTTCGTACTGGCCGACAAGAACCGATCCAAGCGGTCGGAGCGATTGCACAAATCGCGTCATTTCGTGGGGACACAAGTCACCCAGCAAATTGTCACCAAGAGTGCGTTGTGGAGTGGGAGTACTTCGGCAATGCCTGAGTGACGGTGCGATGACGGCACCCAGCAAGAGCTGGAGGTGGTTGGCCATGACATCGCGAACGATGCCGTTGCTGAAACATTGCAGGCCAGAAGTCATTGACGGCGTCAAGTGATAATATTCGTGCGGATGAAGATCATACCTGTCGAAATACTCTAGTCGATGTTCGCACGTCTCTGTCTCGCTCATCTGGATCTCGATCTTCTGGATGAAGTGGCCGTTCCAGATCCGTCCCAATGTATCTGCGTTGCTTCGCACGAACGGAGCGATCACGCGCAGACCCGGCTTGCCAGCGTAATGGTCCATGAGCAGCATCTCCTCGTCCTGATTGAACAAGGTGAAACCAGCCTGCTTCAGGCAGCATTGAGAATAGAAGCAGCAGGGTGGATGGAGTACATACACTGAGAACGCTGCGAAGCCCGGAGGCGAGTCGTTCAGCAGAAGCCACATCGCGACCAAACGGCTTCTCGATGACGACTCGGAAGAAAGTGTCGGATTGAGTTGGCCGTAGAAACTCGGACAGGTACTGAGAGGCCTAATGAATAACGGGAGTACAATGCATCAGCTCGCGCGATGGTTCAACGTAGCAAGCAACGAGATGAGTGCTACCTGCAGAAATGCTTGCGGCGGAATAGCGAGGTACACCAAGCGCCCGGTTTCAGTCAGGCCTTCCTCGCGTAGCTGACGGTCCTGCCGACGAAGTGCACCGGATAGAGCCTCGTACTGTTCTCTGGTCGCTAGCGTAGCGTACTGGATCGCGGGAACAAATTCGCGTGTGTAGAAGACTCGACACATACTGCTTCCCACACTCTCTTCTTGCCCACACACGCGCGCAGCCCAGTCGGATGTGAAAAACTGGCTCATCCATCGATCGCCCTCTTCCTGAGTGTCTCTTGCTGCGGCAGTGAATATCACACGCTGGCCATACGACAACCGCATTTCCAGCGCAAGCCGAAAGCACGCCACCCATAAGTACTTGGCCGCCAAGTCGCCCGTGGCACCGACCACAATGACACGCAGGTACGTCGAATCCGAGTTCTCCGCGGCGGGCAGCGTAGGTATTCTTTCGCCGGTTGCGACCATAAACGCGCCGACTGCGGCCGCGAAGATGAAGAGCGCCTGTAGGCGGCGGGTTGACCCCAGCAACCGTCCCATCGGCTTGAGCTTTTCGCTGACTGCTTGCAGGCGATTGGTGAGACCCCAACAACCCCTCTATATAATGATTGTTTAAGTTTGATCGTTTTGAGAAGGTATATCCATGTGGTTGTCAGAGAACCTCATCGATACTGACGCGTGAGGCAACTTGGGAACGGCGACGCAGGAGGAGCTGGCGAAGTGTAGCCTCATCAAGTGAGGCAAGTGAGGCGTCGTATGGACTCTCCAGTGTCGGAGTGCCTGTAGTTGGTGAGTCGCCAAAGCTGCTGCGGTCCGGTCGGATTTGCGACGTGTCGTCGTTGTCCAGTGGAGCGGCCTGTTCGAAGTAGGCTTCGACCACGAATGCAATGACCAGATTGAGCATCATGATGTTCGCGATAACGTAGAAGCTGATAAAGTAGATGCGGCTCCACTTGGAGGTGACGAGCTCCGTGCCTTCCATGATCACGTTCCACTACAAGAGCACAACGAGTGAGAGACTGACTGAGACTCCAATGCGGCAAGAATAAATGCGGTGGATCGTGCAGCTCACGTTGTTGACGACAAGGAGTTCGAAGAGAGTGGTTAGTGCAGACGGACAGTCGTTGAAATTGTTGGCGAAGTAATTCGACTTGGCGAACGCACTCTCACCGAGCCGGGCGTCGCCGATGCGAAGTTTTCCACCAAAGATTTGGACGCCGATTGCTGCATACTCCATCATTACAATGCCCAGCATACCTACAAAAAGCGATACCAATCAGAACACCGTATAATCCATAGAACGGAAGATGATCACGATGGCGCACCGTAAAGAGTCGTGAAGTTTGGGAGAAGCTGGAGAACGATGCTAAACATCGTGCTCAGCGAGTGAAGCGCGACCAGTAGTCGCAGACATCGTAGAAACCGCAAGAGAAGCAGCACGCGAATCCACTGCCAATTCATGCCCTCCGTGTAGTGCACTTGGATGCTCGCTTCGGCCACGAAGATGACGATTGTGACGACGCAGTCGTATCGATTCTTCAGGCTCTCAAAGTAGCTTCTCCACGGGTTCGCGTACATTTTGAGCGCCATCTCCACGAGGTAGAAACACGAGAACAGAGGCATAAACATCTCCCATCGCGTGTACGTCTCGATGCGTTGATCAATCCTGGCTTGGATCTCGAACAAAATGGCGACCAAGTTGCCCAAAATGACCACGTCCACGATATACTCGAACCATGCGCTTCGCACAAATCGAACCCCGGCCATAACTACTGGATTCGAAGATGAACCACGGTGATGAACTTGGCCTTTCTTCTTCGACTTGATCTTTTGTCTTGCTGCAAAACCTTTGATTTTGGAGACAAACTGGGCAAACGTGAGTTCGTTCTTCTTGCCGACGGTCTTGCGCACTTGGCTTTTACTCCATTCCGAAGATGGACTCGCAGATGTGTCGAAAAACGACACCACTGGACGTAGCAGCTCGGCAATCAGCGCTTCAAGCGTGTCACGTGAGATCGTTTTGACTTGATTCTCGTTCAGCGCGTCTTGATCTTTGCCCGGCAGGAGTTGAAAGGCAAATTCGAGAGACTTTTTACGGCGCTTTGCGAATCGAGCTGCGCGTTGCGACACTTCTTGCCGATAGTTTTGGTAGATGGAGGCGAATACGAGGTTCATCATCAAGAGCAATCCGATTATGAGAAATGTGATGAAAAAGATGCTGGTATATCGCGCGTGTTCGTATGCCGGCATCATCACGTCGGGGAAATTCGCGGTCGTAAGCAGAATGAGCATATTCAGCCACGCGCTTCCAAAATCGGGGAAATACTGGCGTCCTTCTTCAGTGCCTTCGAACATCACCATGCCAGAAATGGCGTAGATCACGATCAGCACGAGGATGGTCAACAAGCCGTCCATCACACGAGGGATGACGCGCAGCAGACTCAAGAAGCCGGATCGCAACCGCTCGCTCATTGTCAGAAGCAGGAGTGGGCGAATGATTGGTGACGGGACGATGGGCTTGAACTGTTCACTTTGATCTGGAGAGGCCGAGCCTTGCTGCGAAACGAAAGCCACGAGGACCACCGACGTGGCATCCGACAAAACCCATATCATCTGCGCGATGCGCCACTTGTTCGCAAAATAGAGGCGCTTGCCGAGGTACTGAAACTTCAGAGCTGATTCGAATCCGAGGATTGCGAGGCTCAGCAGCTCGACCATGAGCGTCGCTTCTCTTGGTAGAGTCGGCAAATCCCACATGAGTACATGCTTTGAATCCCCGCATTGTGGAGAGAAGTAACACCACGACGGCACCTCGAAGAAACTCAAGCCGAGCAGAATCGTCATGTTCCCCATCCTTGCAAATTGAAGCGCATGATACCACCGCTTATACTGCAGCTTGTGGAGGCCTTCAGATAGATAGTCCTCCCCGAGAAAGCGCCCATGCAGTGCGTCCCGAACGTACAACGCTGCCATCTCAATTCGCTTGTCATGTTCTTGGTCACTGCGAAGAATCCCGTCGACTTGAGGCAGTATCTCATCCGAGTATTGAGAGCTCTCAGGTAACTCCTCGTGAGGCGGCATGGTACCATTTGCTGGGACTGCTCTTCGTGTGTTCACTTCCTTCGCGTTCTGACGCCGAATACGGACTACAAAGCCGGGAATCGTGCTCTGGAAAAACACGAGAGCGCCGACCATGCCAGCGACCATACACCCGACGAAAAATGTCGACATCACGAGAAACAGGGCACCGACGGACAAGCAGAACCCCACAAGTGCTGACCACTTGGAGTACTACAGTGGAGAAAGAGAAAAACAGCCAGATCAGTACCAGTTATCAACGACAGCGATGTGAAGCTCGCGTATCACCATCATGAACGAGGAGCTGAAGGTCGGTGACATGATCTCGTGGTAGAAGCACGCGAAGTTTACAACCGCAAACAACAAGAGGAACGTTGAACTGACAATGGGAATGATCGCGTCGACGGAACCGCACGCAATGGCAGTCTGGCTCACTGCCCACGCAAGTACAGACCCTCTCACGGACGGACGTATCGCTGGCGCGTGCTCGTAGAGCATTGGTTCAACCATTGCGTCTTCCTGGGATGGCGAACGAATCCACTCGAACACGTTCGCTGCCCCCATAACATTCGATAGCGCTGAGGTGAGCGTCGTCGCCGTAATGCCAAGGTAGATGACCGGAATCCCCAAGATCGAGTCCACTACGAGCTGCACCTCGAACCGCTCCTTGCGGAGGTTGCCATTCTCGACACAGGCCGCAAGCACCAGGCTGAGCAAACTATAAACAAGGCAGCTGAACGCGAGTGCCTTGTGGGTGCCGACAATCAAGTGCGCCGAGCTCCTTGGCATGGATCCGCTGGTCCTTCTTTTCGACCGGCCGGTAATCAGCATGTCGGCGAGATGGGCACCGACGAGCACGCCACAGAAGGCCGGAAAGAACTGCCCAAACATCTTGATCGTGAGGTGTGGCGCGTGGCCCTTGAGATTGCCCCACAGGAAATGTCGTGAGGCACCTGTGGCGGTCGACGAATTATGGACCACGAGGAACAGCACGTTGCATCCGATCGACAGCATCATGACGGCGAACACGGCCATCTGCAGCGACTTCTTGACGCATCCACCCAGGATGGATCCAACGGCGAGCATCGCCAGCGTCGTGCTCGCAATCACCATGGTGACCCACGAGCCGGCCTCGTTCCACGGCAGCGGGTGGTGCTTCAAGTTGACGCCCAGGTAAAACGCTGTGATCTCGGCAAAGCCCAACAGGTAGTACGCGCTCGCGACGCTGAAGGCAAGGAAGAGCAGTCCACCGATTGCGGGCCCGGCGTGCTCGCCGGCGCTGCCCAACACGGCGGCGTAAAACCCACGGTCGCGGCGTGCGTCACCTTCTTCTATTCTTCCTCCTCCTTCCCCACGCGTCCTCGACGACGCCAGCGCCGAGAGAGAACCGATCGATAAACACGTGATGCCAAACGCTACGAAGATGACCGCCCACGACCGCAGCAGTCCGATGACGCCGACGATGAATCCGAGCCGCATGAAGATGATGACGCCAAAGATACTGGAGACCACGGGGACGAACGCGGTCGCGGACTCCCGCCGCGCCGCCGCTGCCGCCGTCTCGACGCCCACGGGCGAGCCCAGAGGTGTCTCCACTGCGTTGCCGTCGTCACTGGCAGCGTCCTCCTCGTCCCCTTGGTGCACGGCTCCATACATGCTTCTGCTGCTTCAATAGTCGAAACGTCGTGTGAAGGTTGCGTGAACGGAATGTCGTTCGAATGTGAACTGATTGCGTCAGATCCGAGCAAGATTCGAGTCAGGAACAAGAGATGGTGGAACTTTTGATCATGGCGGGTTCGCGTTCATCATATTAGGAGCGCCAATGGCTCAAGAGCGGTGGGCCCACCTTACAGTAGGACGAGAGTACGCAGTCAGGACGACGAATGAAGAGCATTCGTGGGAATGCCGGAGCAAAGCAGAACCAGAGAACTTTCACTTCAACTTTGAGCGTCACTCCGCATTGTCGTACGAATGTAACTAGAATCGAATGTTGCTTGAATGAACCCAGAACCCTGCAAAGTGAAGGAAAATGGCGGGAAGCATGATAGACTTGAGACGCGCGGAGTGCGCGCTGTTTGTGCCCGAGGACGCCGCGCAGACGCGGTTTGTCGGCTTCGTGCGCGTCGGTGAGGACGAGTTCAAGGTGCGCGTGTCGGGCGTGCGGTATGCGGTTTCAGACGCCACTATTAAGCACACGGCGCGTCCTCCGCGGATGCTCTTGGACGCGGCCCGCGTCGACGCCGAGCGCCCGCTCGCTGCGCTGCTCGCCCCGCACGAGGCGCTTCTCAAGGTACGGGATACAATACGAGTAGGAGCAGTGGGTGAGGATACTGATTGCAGTGGGTTCTGTCTCTATTGTAGGTGCGCCTCCGGCAGGCGTCGTCGCTCGATGGGTTTGTCCGAGAACTACAAGAGCTCGTTGCCGTGAGCGCGCCGCGCTCCTCGTCTGTCTCGTCCTCTCCGCCCACAGCGCTGCCCGACGCCACATACTATAACCAGCTCATGGCCGAACTGGACGTCGTCGGCTGGCACCGTCTCACACACCTCGGCGACGACCTTCACGTGCTCGAGCTGCAGACCCAGGACGCCGGCGGCCGCACGCACGCTGTGCGCGTGACGCTCGCGCCCGACTACCCAGCAACGCCACCGCTGTGTGCCGTGGACGCACCCGCCGAGTTTACACTCCAATGGTCTCGAGGGGATGCATCTACCGGACGCAGACGGCCGACGCTCCAGACGCTCCTGGATCAGTTTGAGCTCTTCCTTCAAGAGTACCAGACATTCTGGAACGTGCTGGATGAGATCGACGCGCGCTGCTGTGTGCTCGAGCCGCACCACCCGTCGCGTGCGACCGGGCGACGTCGACTCGCACTGCAGCGCCATGTGTCGGTGCAAGTCGAAGTCAGCCCGACGCATCCGCGTGGGCTGTGCGACCTCAAGTTTTTCGGGAGTGACGCGACGGTCGCGCCGCTCCGTGAGCGCTGGAGCGACCACTTGTTTGAGTGGGAAGACCACCGCTCGGTGGCGCAGAACCTCGAGCTGCTGCTGGATGTTGAACTGCCATCACCGGCGACGACCAAGACGGAGGAGTTTGCGCTCGAGTGCGGCATTTGCTACTGCTATCGCCTGGACGTCCGCGATAATGCTGATGGCAACCCTGCACCGGTAGAAGAAAGCGTCATTCCCGATCGCCTGTGCGAGAACCCCAAGTGCAATCGACCGTTCCACGAAAAGTGTCTCTTTGAGTGGCTCAAGGCGCTCCCTACGGCGAGGCAGTCGTTCAGCACGGTATTTGGCGAGTGCCCATACTGCCGCGAAGCCATCAGTGCGAAATTCGTGGCGTAAACGAAGACGCCGATCTTGTCGCCACGATCATTGCCATGCTCAGCTATGCATTTCGCTGCGATTGCTGGCTGCATCGTTATCGGCATCGCAAGCGCTGACGTTTCGTTGGCCAACGTCTCGGAAATGCCGACGCCGTATCAGGCGTTCAAAGCTGTCCAGGAGATCGAACTGCCGTCAAACGTAAAGCCCACTGGATCGACCGAGCCCATTTAGATGACGATGAACAAGGAAGGCGACTACGTCGTCGCAATCGCCAATGGTAAGCACGAGCAGGTTTTCGGCAGAGCTGAGCTGGCTGGAGAGGAGGGTGGGGTGGATGGGGTGGCTTTAGTGTCTACCGCTTTGGCTAGAGCAAATCGTCGTATCCCCATTGAAAATGCCGTGCGTCGGCCCGGGCGGCTCTCTCGGCGTCCGGCACATCTTCGGTGCCGGCATCTACGACTTGGGCGTCCCGTTTGGTGGAGTCTTCTATTGCAAACACTCTCTCACTAAATAAACTAATATTCCGTTTTGAATTGACGCCAAACAACAATCAAAACGTCAAAACTCCGTGATTCGGTTCTGGGTGACAGGCCTAATGAGTCTGTGTCTATGGTTGTCTAACGCTCTCACGCTTCCTCTTGCGCGTATTTGGCGGCTTCGTTGCCTTATCTGTATCTCGCTGGGCTTTCCCAGCGGCCTTGGATAGTCTGGTTGGCTTTGCTGTGATATGTGCTGGGTGGTCGTGGAGACTCATGGCGTCGCGTTCGCGAGCTTCCAGTGGCTTGGAGGTTTCGGCGCTCAACTTGTACTGATCCGGCTCCTCTATTTCTTCCAGCTTCTTTCGCACCTCTGCGAGCGCGTCTTGGTGCGCCTTCATCCACCGGTTCACAAACGTCCGATTTGGAAAGCTATCCGTGAGAGGTCTTGTCGACGTGCGCTCGGCGGCCTCGCGAATCAGACGCGTCAACTCCGCAGTGCCGACGCTCACACCGCGAGACGCTCGAGCGTGAATGGTCTCGATCAAGTCCTTGTTTGCGTCTTCCGATAAGTACACTAGTTGAGGTCCTGGGCGGCACACAACATCCACTTCGCCGTGCACACGGCGACGTAGACTCTCGAAAGCCACACCATGCATCTTGGCGGCCTTGCGCATCGACATGCCGTCTGCCACGCTCGCCATGGCAGCGGCGAATCCTTCATCTCGTGGTTCATCGGGTGTGCCCATTGTGTGGCCAACTCGCGGGTAAGACTCGGTGTGCTGCCTGCAGCTTCGGCGTGCCTGGCCTGCTCACTTCACTGTCAAACGCCGTAACGCAGGCCTTTCTCGGGATTTGGCCCACAACCTGATCCGATTCTTGAACAATTAGTAACCCTACGAACTAAATAAACACAGTTGTGGAAAGCAGTGATCTCATATCACAGTTCAAACTGTTTATATATGTACCCTATGGAAAAGGATACTTGCGATTGCACACTGGTCTACAAGGGGCTCTATTTCCATCAAGAGCATGCATGTGAGGAAGCGTCCGCGAGCTGCAGGCGACGCTATCCGTGCAGCTCCGTGTGATCTTGCATTTATCCATCGATCTTGTGTAGCAGAAGCACAACCGCCTAATCGAAGTGGCATTGTCCAGCGGACTATACGCACCGGATGGGGGTGCATTTGTCACAAGGAGGATGGACGGAAATGAACCCACACGAGGAAAGACAGGGGCCGCCCCTTGCAGTCGACCAAGTCGGGCGAGAACGCCGTGCCACCACCGCTCTTTCTTCGCTATGGTCCCCGCGCTGCGTCGCGGGCGCGTGCTGCTCAGCGTGTGCGCGCTCGCGATCGGGTCTATCGTACACGCTGAAGCGAGCGGAGGTTCGGGGAACCCATTGGCTCTGCGCGTTCTTGCAGACAGTCCTAATGTGACAAGCAATGGCTCGGCAGTGTGTCCTGTGTCGGGGGACCCACTCGCCGACGTCAAGCGTTCGGTGTTCACGACGAGCTGTCCGGTAGCCTGCTCGGCGACCAAGTTGTGTGTTTTCAGCCCGAGCGAATGTGTCTCGACTCAGCGGCCATGTCCGAGTGGAAGCGACGGTGTGCATTCCAGTGTGTGCCGGGGCAAGTGACGTCAACAATGCACTGGCGCATCTCGCTGTTCTCGAACGCCTCCTCTGCCGACGAAGTCCGCACGTGGGGGTCCGCACTGCCGGATTTTGCTCTCAATGTGTCCCAAGTCGGAGCGTGGGTCGGGGACGAGGATAGGCTGAAGGTACTCAAATCCATTGCGATCGTCGGCGACGACAAGGCCCCCGACTTTCCGGCAGCAACCTCCCTCTCGAGTACGGCGGGCGGCAAGGACGTGCCACGCGGAAACGTTGTTGCGTTTGACCTTCCGCCAACGTTCTTCGCCAACCACCAAACCCTCTTCTACTTGCGGCTCCAGAACGTGAAGTATCCGATACCTCCACCAAACGCGGACAAGAACTTCAACTTTGCAAGTCTGCAGTTGCTGTAAGTCGTGATCTTCGCCGTCGGTCGCTTGATGACAATCCACCAAACATCTCTGACCGGTATTGTGTCTAATCACTTTGCTGCCAGGTTCATTCGCAATGTGCAGCTGACCTCGATGCCAATGCCTCTTGCAAAGTTCCCGACGCTTTACGGCGTGTGCGTTGGCTTGCTGTGGAAAACAAACCACCCGTGCACGCTACTGACGTTGTGTTTTTTGAACCAGAGACTTGTCGCTGAATTTTATTCGCAAGCTTCCACAGTGGGCAGTCTCCGAGAAAATGACGTTCTTGTGCGTAAAGCATGAGTGATACTGGTACTGATTTTCTTCAAACTCACGCATGTGGTGTGGCGGCTGTGCAGTAACTTGTCTACGAACGAGATCGAGGAGATCGAGAAGGGGGCATTTCCACCGAATCTCAGCGTTCTGTGCGTTGGGATGTAGCCGAGAGTTTTTGCCATGAAACACGCGCTAACGTGTTGTGAATGGCCATAGGGATCTGTCTCGGAACCCTGTTCAGAGGATTCCCAATGGAACGCTGCCGGGTGGACTAAAATCCATCTATCTCAATGATGCGATGCTCACTGTGATCCCGGAAGATATCGCTCGCATGATACAGCTCAGCGCACTGTGAGCCCACCAAGACGCTTGAGGTTTAGAATGGTGCTGACACTTCGGTTGCGTGACTTTGACTACCAGCTATCTCCACAACAATAAGCTGGGAGACGTTCCAGAAAATACTCTCCCGTCGACATCGCTGCTCAAACTGGGGATCAATAACTGTTCACTGCAAGGCATCCCGCCCACTCTCAAGAGCCTGACGAAGCTTGCAGCACTCTACATTGCCGAAAACGATCTAAGCCGAGTAAGCAGCTTCTCTGATCTGCCAGCGACATTGGAGACGTTGGAGTTGCGCAGCTGCAAGCTTCAAGCAGTTCCCGGTGACTTGAAGGAACTCACCAAGTTGGTGGCACTGTAAGTCAACCGAAGTCGCTTCTGTTTACCTATTGAGACCTCCCATTGACCCATTGGGTCCGCCCGGCTCTTGCTTTTGTAGCTCACTCGCTGATAATCCACGAGCTGTGTCGGATTTGACAGCATTTCCGGGGAGTCTTCGAACGCTGTAAGATATTGTGCTGATATGGTCGTCAAGCTAAAACTGACGGAATTTGTGTTTGCCATTCTCGCCTAGATACCTCGATGAGAATGCACTCGACGCCATACCCGACGGTGTCCGGAATCTGCGCCAACTCGAGACGCTGTAAGTGCTGGGGAACGGCGCTATCATAACGGACATTCACACACATCACTCGGGATTGCCCCTCTGTTATGTTTCGTAGCACTCTTCTCAATAATCCGCTCAGGCAATTAGTACCAGCTTCCTTGCCTGGATCCTTACGTGACCTCAGTTTCTCCAATCTCAAATCCAAGACGATCACGGTCGGGACGCTACCTGCTGCGCTGACCCGATTGTAAGTGGAGAGATCTCACTGCATTGAGAGGTCAATTATCTCATTTGTTTGCTGTTGCTCCACAGATCAATCGAGAATTGTTCTCTCGAGGAAGCACCGCGCGACATTGGCGCAACTCAAAAGCTGTCGAGTTTGAACATTAGTGGATGTCTGTTGCGCTCATTTGAGTTTACGGACAAGTTGCCGCTCACTCAGCTGTACGTAGTTTCAGCCAGACGAACTGATTGTATGGACCCTCTCGTAAACTGATCTGCTCTCTGTCTCTCTTTGTCTCTCTGTAGTGATCTTACAAACAATCGGCTCACGAGCTTTTCGGCCCAAATGCCGGCGCTGGTTCATCTCAATCTCAACCGAAACGTCCTCACCGAGCTCACATTGGACCAGGCGCCATTGCTAGAGACACTCTTGCTCGCCAGCAATAACTTCACGTCCGTTCCAGCGTCTGTTCTCAAGTTCCCCAAGCTGTCGCGCTTTAACATATCCGGCAATCCAATCCGCAACCTCAAGCTCAGTTCCAGCCAAATCGAGTTCTTCTCAAAACTACCGGTCGTCGTCTTCGACCAAGAAATGTTTGCTGCGGAGTGCGGAAGACCTGAAAAGATCGACCTCCAAGGGTACCAGATATGCGACCCCAGTGGTGAGAAGCTGACTAAGGGGCGAGCTTCGGTGACGTTGATCATTGTGAACGTCGGTGTCGGCGTGGGACTTGTCATGCTGATTGCCACGTTGTGGCGTCGCCGAAGGATGCAGAAAGCGAAGCAGCTCGAGCTCGACAGCCAGTCCGCGAGCGTCGAAAAGCAGCGACTCAACCAAGCCGGGACTTCTATCTGGACCGACCAACTGCTACTGCACCACCGACTCGACGCAGGTCTTGTCGAGCCAATCACGTTACTCGGCAGTGGGATGTTTGGTGAAGTGTGGCTTGCCTCCTACTGCAACGAAGACGTGGCCGTGAAGACGCTCAAGCACGCAGACCGCAACGCGGTTGAGCAGTTCGTCGACGAGATTAAGCTCGTGCTGACGCTGTCGCACCCACGCATCGTGGCCGCAGTCGGTGTGATGTGGACGAAAGAAAGTGATATTGCGCTCGTGACCGAGTTCATGGCCGGCGGCGACTTGCGGTCGCTCTTGGATGAGACGCCCGCATCGCACAAGGGATGGCCAGCGCTAAATGTCCGGATAGCACTCGAGATTACGGAGGCGATCGTGTACTTGCACTCGTTTGATCCCGTGGTCATCCACAGAGATCTCAAGTCGCGCAACGTGCTTCTGGACTCGGCCATGCACATCAAGCTCAGCGATTTTGGCGTCTCTCGATTCAAGCTCGACGATAAGACCATGACTGCGGGTGTCGGCACAGTGCGATGGATCGCGCCGGAGGTTTTGGCAGGCGAACGATACGACGAGTCGGCCGATATCTACTCGCTTGGTGTGATCATGAACGAGATCGACACGCGAGAGATTCCGTTTGCACACGCAACCGACGAAACCGGCACGCAGCAGCTCAGCGACTCGGCCATCGCGGGGCTCTTGATCAGCGGGACTCTCAAGTGTGAGTGGACGGTCTCGTGCCCATCCGAGATCCGGTCGTTGGGGGAGCGATGCACAGCGTTTGATCCACAGCAGCGACCGCACGCCGTGCAAGCGGCGTTCCTACTGCGAAACTTTCTGAGTTCAATTCAAGTCTCGATTACATGACCATACCCGAATTCAAAGGCGTCACAAGTCAAGATTACCCGTCTCATTCTCTGTTCGAGTACATGACTATCGCGTTCAGGGCCACCTTACCAACCAAAATCGAAGTGATCACCCCGGGTCATTCGACTGCGATGTATACAGCACGACAAATCCCGCGTGTTGTCCGATTAACTCTCATTTGTACGCTTGCTCACCGAAACCTGACCATCGTTTTGACAAGGCGATCTAGAGTGTACAGTACCACGTAGCACAGTCCTTTGGTGGGTGCATCCATCACCATGACCACGGTGTGTGCCCATTCTAAATGGCTTATTTATGCATGATATTCATCCTGAAGCCAGACTCCGGACCCACTTTGGGTACAGAAGGGGGATGCTTCCACAGACTGCAACACCTAAAGTGCCACTGTCACCAGAGCGGTGCTGAACACCAAACGCCGACTCTTCGTCCGTCATTGTTGGACTCGGCGGTGCCGTGTCCTCACTCGCTAACTAACCTTGTGCACGCCAATGGCGCGGTGTCTGCTCTTGACTGCGGCGTGGGGCGCAGTCGTCGTAAGCGCAGCGTTTCACCCGCATCTCCGTCAGGACTCCACAGTGGGGTATCAGTTCCCACCAGTGGTCGGAATGCGCGCGCTGCAGACCACCACTACGAACACCACGGCCACGTGTCCGACGGGAACCAATCCGCTCGCGCTGCAAGGGCTTCCGGTCCTCACGTCGCTCTGTCCTGTGCAATGCGGCACAGGCAATGTGTGCATTTTCTATCCAGCCAATGCCACGAGCGATTGCACCACGACGACTGGACGAACCTGCATCCAGGGAAGCGGCTGTGCGTTCGAGTGCATCAGGAGGCAAGACGGCGATACCAACTGGCTTCTCTCGCTCTACACGGACGGCGACGTCGTTAACGAGGTCGTCAATTACAATGTCGTGAATCCGGCGAACCCGTCCATCGCGGTCAATGCATCGGCGCTCCGTGGTTTCGTGGGGAAACTCGACGCGACTGTCAAGATCAAGCGCTTCTCCATCACTGGCAACGAGGCAGCCAACAATTTTGATACCGACTTCTACTATGCCAACGACGCCAAGCCCTTGCCACGCGGTGAGATCCTACCGTTTGATGTGCCGGCCACGTTCTTCGAGACGCTGCAGTCGGTCAGCATTCTCCGCCTCGAGAACGTCAAGATCATGGAGCCATCGCCCAACGTCTCACTCACCTTCCCCTCCATGCAAGAAATGTACGTGAGATGAGACCGGACAACACGCTGGCCAAACGGAGCAGGCAGCTGAGTACCTTCTCTTATGTGCTCAGGTTCTTGCGCAACACGCAGCTGACGTCCGTTCCATTCGTGAACGCGTCGACCCCTGTGCTCCGGTTCCTGTACGTTCCTGTCGCTTGACACCTCATCTTATGCTGATGATTAATCTAATGAACTTCTTGTGTCTTGAACTTGATGAAAGGGATTTGACCATGAACCGGATCAGCGACATGAAGAGAATCCCGATTTCACCCGCGCTGGAGTTTGTGTACGTAAAGCAACTGGTGCGCATGAGGAGGACACGTCTCTGACGAGTGTGAATGATACAGGAACCTATCCTCTAATGCGATAACAAGTCTTCCGCTAAACGCCTTCCCGTCGAGTGTGTGGGCACTGTACGTGTTTGTCAGTGGCACAGTGTGGATTTTTTGCTTACCTTCGAACTCAACCTGCGTATGTATGGTGTTGTATCAAAGGGATCTGTACTCAAACCCGCTGAAAGAGATTCCCCCAGGAACGCTTTCATCAAAGCTCCAGGTGCTCGAGCTCAGTGACACCCTGCTGACCGAAGTGCCCCGCGACATTGCGAAAATGACCAACCTCAGCCGATTGTACGTCGTGCATCTCGACCGAAGAGGGTTTAGCAGGTCCTATGGGTTCCTAATGATGCCTGCTCGAACACAGGTTCATCCACTCCAACAAGTTTGGCGCGTTCCCAAACGGGTCACTTCCCTTCGCGGAACTGGGGGCGTTGCACATCGCGAACTGCTCCCTGACAGCCATCCCGAGCATCGTCAAGTCCATGGAGAAGCTGGAGAATCTGCATCTCGACTTCAATGACCTCAGTGGCGACCAGGACTTTTCGCTGATCCCGCCGTCCATGAAGTTCATCACGATGGAGTATTGCAAGTTGCAGAAGCTTCCAAAGGAACTCCGGTCGCTCGACAATCTGGTCGGACTGTACGTACGAAGATACGCTTTGGTTGAGGGTATGCATTGTGCTGACTCTAGTGATGCATTGGCACATCAGACTGCTCGCCGGTAATCCAAAGGCAATGGGTGATCTCTCCAACTTGCCACCAAGTATCATGCAACTGTACGTGGTGAATCTCTTGAACCTCGAAGAACGCCGGCCGCTGATGATCTTCTTGCTCGTACAGCTTTCTTCGGGATAATGATCTCAAGGCCGTACCATCTGCTCTGGCAAACCTGAGCAACATGATCATCCTGTGAGTAGTACTTGCCAGAGCTACTGTTTGCTGTTTCGCTGCTATTGACAAAATAGCATGGACGTGGCAGCGATCTGGGATCGAATCCGATCGACATCGTCTCACCTGGAGACCTCCCAGCGAAGCTTGGCGCCGTGGAGTTTAGTAAAGCCAGGTTCCGCACACTCGAGCCGAAGACCTTGCCAAGCTCCCTGGAGATATTGTACGTCCGGTTCTCTTGTGACTTCACACTGAGGAACTCAGTTGGTAACATCCATGCTCTCTCTTTCTGTGACACAGTGTACTGGATGATTCTCTACTGGAGCAAGCCCCGGAGGACATTCGGACGATGACTGGACTCACAGAATTGACCGTCTCGCGTTGTAAACTCCAAGCTTTCGACGTCGCGGACGGACTGCCCGTGCTCACGAAAATGTACGTTTTGCGATGTGTCGAACTCAATACTGGACTGGATACTCACACAGTGATCCTTCGTAGCAATCTCAAGGGCAACCGCATCACCAAGTTCTCTGGCTCGTACCCGGCAGCGACTATCTTGGATCTGCGCAACAATACGCTCCAAGAGTTCTCCGTGGCCAGCGCACCAAACTTGACGTCGCTGCAGCTCGCCGACAACAACCTCTCGTTCATGCCCACGGCGATCTTCAACTTGCCCAGTCTTCGGGTGCTCAATCTCACGCACAATCCGATCCGCGACTTTGCACCCAGCGCGGACCAGCTCGAGTACCTCTCGAAAATCCCCGTCCTTCTCATGGACCAAGCCATGTTCTCAGCGACCTGCGGGGAAGCTGACACGGTTCGTTTCCGCAAGTTTACAGTGTGCAAGTCGTCTGCCCCGTCCAAGGGAAATGACGAAGCCACTGCAGCGTCGAGCAAGCGCGCGTCGGTCGGCCTCATTGTCGGCAACGTATGTCTGGGGATCGTGCTGATCGCGTTGGCGCTCTTGTGGTGGCGCCGCCGGAAGCAGCAGAAGAAGCGGGAGAAGGATCTCAACAGCCAGACAGTGAGTCTCGAGCAGCAGCTATTGGATGACTCGATCTGGACCGACGACGTGCTGCTGCACCACCGCCTCGATGCCGACCTTGTGAAGCGGACGCGGTTGTTGGGCTCAGGGGCGAGTGGTGAAGTGTGGCTTGCCTCGTACTTTAATGAGCTTGTCGCCGTCAAGTCGCTCAAGCAAGCAAGTGTGGACGTGGCCCAACAGTTTGTCGCTGAAGTCAAGCTCGTGTTGTCGCTGTCACATCCACGTATCGTCGGTATCGTTGGCGTCGTCTGGACCAAAGAAAACGATCTTGCTCTTGTCACCGAGTACATGGCCGGTGGCGACTTGCGGTCTCACCTCGATCATACCCCAAGGCCACCGCTCACGGGCTGGTCGGCTGAGAAGCTGCGGATCGCACTGGAGATCACCGAAGCCGTCGTGTATCTGCACTCGCTCGACCCGATCGTGATCCACCGCGATCTCAAGTCTCGCAACGTACTGCTTGACGCCGACATGCACGCTAAAGTGACAGACTTCGGCATCTCCCGTTTGCTGGTCGACGACGAGACCATGACAGCGGACGTTGGTACGATGCGGTGGATGGCACCAGAGGTACTGGCAGGCAGTCGCTACGATGAGTCGGCCGACATCTATTCGCTCGGCATCATTTTTTGCGAGATTGATACCCATAAGCTGCCGTTCGAGGGCGCAATGGATGAGGCTGGCAATCAGTTGCTGGGGGATGCGGCACTTGCAACGCGGTTGCTCATTGGTGCTCTCGCCTGCACTGTGAGCGAGTTGTGTCCGCCCGAGATTCGCTCGCTCGTGGAGAAATGCACGGCGTTTGATCCACAGACGAGACCCACGGGACTCCAGGTCGCGTACGATCTCCGGAAACTAGCTCGTGTCGAGTGAGCTGAAGCCTGTGGGAGCCAGGAAGCAATGCCGTGCCAAATGGAAACTAACCCTGCTTCTTCCTGAAGAGTGTTCAACAGCAGGAACAGACACCGTGGTTGGACGCAATCGTTCTTTTCAATTGCTTGTCTGCTCGCGCCAAGTCGGAAGTTACCGCATGCCACCCGGCAAGCTTCCTCTCCCAGAAGACGACACGAGAGGGAGCAAAGACACGAGCTCCTCGTATTTCACTACCATCGTGTCTCTGGTTGGCAGCAATAAAGTGTTGGGAAACCGAAGCTGCCGTCTGGGTGCTGTAGCCATCCATGGTCATCAGCCTCGCTCTTACCCCGTCTCTGGTTGACATCCACACTGAGCCGTGGTCGACTAAAGAGGGTCTTCGTCTGCTCCAGTCATGTCGGATCGGCAAGCGAGTCGCATGTTTGCACGTCAACGATTGAACGTCCTGACAGGACAGGTGAACTGGATGCAGGACGGTCCTGGATCCAGTTCACCTGTACATCAACTGATTCGGTGGCAGCAAGCGATCATGGACAGTCTCAGATCCCAGACGGGTTCCGAAGTTCCTCCGAGCTTGGGCGCGTCGAGCTGCGTCACGCGCGGTCCTCGCGGCGCCATTGGCCAGCAAAGTCAAAGGCGCCATTCCGCTTCGCTGCCCCATCACGGACATCACCCACTGTGCCATAGCCAGGCCTCGTGGTTGTTCCATTCTCACCTACTGCAACGAGTGATCTATGATGCTGTCATGCGGAATCATTGGGACACTCGCACAAGTGATCTTCAAGGATAATCACACAAAGCAGTATCTTGAGGCCTGCCTCAGTATCGCGGATCGCGAATCAGCACTCCCCGGCACCACAGCTGGTGATTATGTATGCCGTTTCCCGGGAGCTCTTCTGTGATGCGATGAGTGGCCACTGCGCCACGGACAAATGCATTCCGTTCTGTATACATACACTTCCCTGTAGAGCGGTACCGCCGCTGGTGGTAATACAGTACCGGCGTTGGGTGGCGGGCAGACTCCTCAGCCCCAGCCGATCATTCCGCGATTTGCCTTCGGTCTCACTTCACCTTCGGTCTCACCTCTTCCTTCCACCTTCCCAATGGCCTCCCCCGCGGATGCCGGTGTCGCGACGCCCACGGTCGAGTACACCAAGCTCGACGGTGATGTGCCCGTCTCACCCCCCAAGGCCGACGACCGTACGTGGCAGCAAAAGGCGCGCGACCTCTTTACGATCGAACAGCGCGGCATCGAGCGCGTGCCCGAGTCGGAGCGCCACGACACGAGCCTCTCGAGCGTGAGCACCATGTGGCTCGCGGCCAACATGGTCATCAGCTCGTTTTCGCTCGGCTGTCTCGGCAAGTCGCTGTTCCACTTGGGCGCGGCCGACGCCTTCCTCGTCGTCATTTGCTTCAACTTGGTCGGCACGATCCCCGTCGCGTGCTTTTCGTGCTTTGGCGCGCACTTTGGACTGCGCCAAATGATCCTGTCGCGCTACTGGTTTGGCTTCCACGGCGTCAAGCTCATTGCTGTCTTCAACGTCATTGCGTGCCTTGGCTGGTCCACCATCAACACGATCGTCGGCGCGGAACTCATCCACGCCGTCAACAACGACGTCCCTGGATGGTGCGGCATTCTCATCATCTGCATCACGACCTTTCTCATCACACTCTGCGGCTACAAGATCGTCCACGCGTACGAGTTCTGGTCGTGGATCCCGGCCGTGATTGTGTTTATCATCGTGCTCATTGAGCTCGTGCACTCGGGCGCGTTCATTAACATCCCCATGGGCGTCGGCCGCGCTGAAATGGGCAGCATCTTCAGCTTTGGCGCCACGATTTTCGGCTTTGCGATTGGCTGGTCGTCGTACGCGGCCGACTACACATGCTACATGCCGCCCACGCAGTCCAAGATCAAGCTCTTCTTCGCCACGTACATTGGCCTGATTGTGCCGCTCATCTTCACGCAACTGCTGGGCGTCGCCGTCATGACGGCCACGGATGCGTCGGCCAGCGACAAGAGCTATGCCGAAGGCTACGCCAGGTCCGGCGCCGGCGGCCTGCTCGCAGCGCTGCTCGTACCGCCGCTTGGCAACTTTGGCAAATTCTGCATCATCATCCTCGCGCTCTCGATCATCGCCAACAACTGCCCCAACATTTACTCGGTCTCGCTCACGCTTCAAGTGTTTGGCCCCTGGACCGCGCGCGTGCCGCGGCCCGTGTGGACCTTTGTCGGCTCGGTCATCTACGTCATCGTCGCGTTCCCGGGCTACAACCACTTTGAAGTCGTGCTCGAGAACTTCATGAACGTCATTGGCTGTACGTATCCGTTTGATTGATGGGATCACGTATTGATTGATGGGAGGACGAATACTGATCGATTTGTGGTATGACGATAGACTGGTTGTCGGCGTATTCAGCGGTGGGCCTGGTCGAGCACGTCGTGTTCCGCAAAGGGTTTGGCGGCTACAATATTGACGACCACGACAAGCCAGAGAAGCTGCCCGTCGGTATCGCCGCGATCTTCTCGTTTGCGTGCGGCCTTGTGGGTGCCGTGCTGGGCATGAGCCAGACGTGGTATGTGGGCAAGATTGCCATCAAGGCCGGTATGGCGCCGTTCGGTGGCGACGTCGGTATGTACCTCTCGTGGGGCTTTGCGATCACTGCGTACCTCATCACGCGCCCGATCGAGCTCAAGCACTTCAAGCGGTGATCTACTCGAGCCCTCTCTGCCCTGCTGCGGTCAACGACTGCTGTTGTATTAGAGTGGCAGAGGCGCTACCCATTTCAATGTTACGTGTCAAGTGCGAGCACGCAAGTGTCTTGTGTTCGAATTGGAGTTGGACGATCCAAGGAACGTGACGCGTTCACGACTGCCGAACCATCAAAACGAAGTGTACGTTGGAATCTGCTACGAGTACTGGTGCTGCTACGGACGAGAGCCATGCGCGGAATCACTCCACGGTCAGGCACCAAACCTGTGGGTGAGCGTGAATGTGTGATGACTCATCTCGGTTTGTAAATCCAAAGGGCGACTCTGTGCCATAGGGGAAAAAGTCGTGTTTTGCTTTGTTCGTCCTATCAAACGGCAAAAATCGATGGGATCCATCAAGCACCGATGGGGCCAATGAAAGATAACGTGGCCTCGTGAATAGTAACTCGTAATCCACGTTGCGCTGAGAGAAACCGAGCCGACCGTACTCGCTCTAGCAGTAAAAGAGGCCGCCAAACGGGATGCCCAAGCCACATCCGCCGCCCCAGATACCGGCACCAAACGTGTTCCAGAAACCGAGCGGGTAGGCCCATCCGCCGAGGCCACCGCACGAGTAGCCAAAGCGGTAGGGACCAAAGCCGCCCCAACCACCCCAGCCACCCCATCCGCCCCAACCGAGGCCACCCCAACCGCCGTACCACTCGTGCTTGTCACTGGCAATGGTGATGGCGTGATCTCCTTCCTTGTTGGTCTTCATCTGGATGGGCTCGGTGGATCCCGTGAGCTTGACGTTGGGCGGCAGTTCGATCTCTTGGACACTCTTAAACGCCTGTTCCGGCGTCGGCATTTCCGAGACTTTGACCGTCGAAACGTCAGCGGCTTGAGCGAGGCCGATAACCACGCAGGCGACAGTCGTAGCGATGGCGGAGAACTTCATCGTGTACGGAGACGGTGGACGCGAGAGGTTGCTTGGTTGAGAGGCTCGCCTGGACGGTAGATCGCAGATTGCGAAGTGAGTATCGGCATTGCTTCCTGTTCCTCCACGGAAGGAGTCTCCTTTCTCCGTGCTTTTCCAAGCCGTCTCCCTGCATTTCCAAGCCGTCAACAGGAAATGCGCCCGCACAGTTCTTGATGAATGAGGAGGCATCGGAGACTTTCACGATTTTGATATGGGTTCGCTTTTGGGTAACTTTCACGCAACCTTCGTGCAACATTACGCGCCGTTCCCAAGTCCTCCCCCGCAATTAGCAAAGGGCAAGATGGTGGAGGCGATGGACGTGGACGACGGCGCCATCAAGCAGGAGACGACGGCAAACGGCGCGCCAGAGAATGATGCGACAGGTGAAACAACCAGCGTTGCGATCCCCGCCGACAAGGTGACGCTGCTCCAGGCGAGTGTCGACAAGATGGCGCTAAGCATGTTCAATGCGTTGCGGCTGCTCCCGGCGACGCTGGGCGACGACAAGGCCCGCGAAGAGAACGTGGCGGCGGTGAGTCGTTTTCGGCGCTGCCGTGAGCGCATTGTTTGTATGAACTTTACTGACTGTGTGCGCTGCGTGTGACTGGATGCGGTTCCTTTCATTCGTGTGAACTGATTCCGAGCAGATCAAGCAGTTGGCCAAGGAGGTGCTCGTCACAGTAAAGGAGACCGACCTGCTCATCGACGATCTCCCGGGTCTCGAGAGGACCGAAGAGTACGTGGTCCAACGCGTGATTTGTAGCAGGATAGGCTTCTTTGTATTGAGGGGAGCCCATGCTCACTCGGCGTCTGTGGCAATAGGGAACAAATGGAAGAGCTTCGTCGTCTCCAGATCCAAAGCGAGGAAGAAGCCCAGACGCTCCGCCAAGTCGCAGACGAAGCTGGTAAGTCTGGCTTAAAACCTCACTCCCTGTACTGGGGATGCTACCTTTGTCGGCTTCTACAGAGGCTTACGGACCGTGTTTCTGTGGCACTATAGAACGATGGATGGACCGTGCTCGCGACTCGCTGCGTGTCATCTCTGAGACGCGGTTACGCCGCTAGACAAGACATGGTTTGCCGACGCTCGTGTCGCGGCATGGCAATGTTGAGCCCCCCAAGTTGAGATCACCCCTATGTGGGTGATTCCATATTCCATATCCTAGACACGGAATCTCCATAAATTAAACCGGCATAGGATTGGCTGAAAATGTCATGCACGAAACATCTATTGGTGGAAATTCGAATCCAGAGTGTTTGTCCCAACTGCCAATCGCTTCTTTTTGGACAAAAGAGAACCCTCCAAAAAGATCAAGAAGATCACTGAGGCGGTAAACTAGCAGCATGGCAGACCTTGGTTTCGGCGGCCGCGTCCTCGCGGGTGAAGACAGCGAGGAGGACGAAGAGGAGGAAGAAGGTATCCGAGTATCTTGAACGTTCTGTTTCCCCTCCATTGTGAACTGACGGCGACTGTGGTGAACAGCGATCGGCTTCCAGTTTGGAAGCAGCCGACCAGCAGCGGCTCCGGCGCCAACTCCGGTGCAGCCAACTGTGCAGCCCAAGTTCAATGTGCAGGCACCGGTGGCGGGCGCTGAAGACGACGAAAGCGATGAAGAAGAAGACGACGTGGAAGCGCCGCCGAGTGGGAGTGCCGACTCTGCTGCTCTTCCCACGGATGCCGCTCAGACCCCGGATCAGACCCCTCGCATGAGCATTGACTCGACTGCAAGACCCATCAGCGAACCCACGACACCTAAAGTGCCGCCATTGTTGCATGCTGACAAGAGCGCTACTGAACGTGCTGCGTATCAAGCCGACTGGATTGCGGATGGCTCTGTGGATGGCGTCGCGATGATGGGGAAAGCAATCGTGCAGAAGCTTCAGCCATCCCTGGATAGCACTATTCTTCGGATAGCAGAGCTCACCGATAGCCAACAGGTACGGACAAGGGCAATCGCGGTTTGACTGTCACGCTGTGGAAACTAACGGAGGGGGAATGGACTGTGCAGCGTCTGCTCACGCTGCTGAAGGATCAGCACAAGGAGATTTGCGCGAACGACCAGATCGAGAACGTCGCGATTGTCATGGGCAAGCTGCCGCAATACATCAGGAAGGTGCAGGACATCAAGGCAGCAATGGCCGAGATCTCGTCCAGTATCGAGCGCATGAAGAAACGATCCGAGAGCCTGCGAGTGGACGCTCAATCCCGTAAGTCGTGTCGAGTCTTGCCAAGTGGGGTGTCGCTGACACGTTGCCATTATCGCTTCCTCTCCTGTAGATGCCATCAAGAAGGAAAACAAGCGCGAGTCGCAGAGCCAGTGGAATAAACTGTACGCCGCCAAGAGTTACGAAGGTGCGACCATGAGCGCGGCCATCAGCAGCTCGCTCGCGATCTCGCCGCCACCCCCATCCACTTGAGTAGGCAAGGGAAGATGGATTTGCTCATGCACTCACTTCACCTTGCTTTGTCGTAATGCTTTATGAATCACCGTGTTTTGGTTTCGTATGGTTATGGCGTAAGCTTCATGTCGGCCGTTTATGCTCACCTTGATATGTATAGATATGTTTACTACACAGTTTATGCGAACATTGATATGGATATGTTTATGTGAGTGTGACAATCCATCGCCATTCCTGGGCATCCATGATTCGTCTGAAAATGCGACTCTGGCGCTGACGCCGTGGACATGAGGAAGCGGTGGATGGTTTGCACTGGGACATGAAGTATGCACCACCGACATGACGAACCTACATGTGACGTAGTGACGGAACGCATGGAGAAAAATCACGTGCAAAATATCTATTACTGAAGGCATGACGCCGCCATCCATGTTCGCATCCGTGGCGTCTCTTTGTGTCTGTCCTTCTTTGCTACCTCCAGCGTCTTCCATTCGCGTTGCGTTCTCTCTTTCTCTTCTCTACGTCTTCTAGTGGCTGTACTGGAAGAAGAGCGCCACCGCGGCGATCGCAACCGACGCGATAATGATCCCCGTGAGGCCGCTGCCGCTCTCGCTCTCCACCTTGACCGACGACGGATACTTCTTGGTGGCCGTGGACTTGGCCTCCTTCACGGCGCCCTTGAGCTTGCCAATGCGCCACTGCTTGAGCTGCGCGCGCGCGTCGTTCGAGTGGCCAATGTCTTCGAACTCGTTCGTGGCGTCCTGGCCAGCGAGATCGAGCATGATTTCCGGACCACCGGGATGGTCGTCGAGGAACTTGGTCACGTCGTAGACCTGGCGCAGACCGTCATCCTTGATGATCATCCAGCAGTCGTTGACCTTGTTGTGCTTGGCGACTTCATCGCTCGAGATCTCCTTGAGCACGGGCTCGGCGGCGGGCTTTGAGTCGGCCATGGCGATCTTCTTCTCGGCTGGAAAATTTATGTGTGGGGGACAATTGCTGTTGGGATCAGGGCCAACGTTTCTTTCCGTTCCATCAGTTTGGCCAACAAATTGACGAAAAACCTTGTTGTTGAGGTTATGGGAATCAGATCGTGTAGTCCACATGAATGATGACGTGGATTATGTGGTGCACACGGTTTCTGTGACGTGGGATATGAATAGCCGCCAAAGGACGCGGAGCTAAGAAAAAGCGAGGGCTCTGATCTGCTCGAAGATGCGTGGGGCATGGATATCAATAGGGTGGAGAAGGATTGAAGACCGCGAGGCCGTGGCCCTCGCACGCTTTGGTGTGTGGTTGTGACCATTGCAGCGCCACAATCCAGTACGTACAGCAGAGTGGCCATGCCGACGACGGCGTTCCTCGAGAAGCAAAAAGAAGTGCCCATGATTTTCCGTCGGCACGGCGACACGGCGCCCAAGACCCGAGGTCATGCGCTGGGGAACACAAAGCCAGCGTCCTCGTACGTGCACGAATTGCAACGGCAGGGACTCGACTCGCTCACGACGTTGGAGAACAACGCCGCAGCGCTGACCGTAACGCGGCCATTCAATCCCAGCTTCATCGCCTTTGACAAGAAGGTGCTGCGCTTTGGTGCCTACTTTTTAGAAGCCGTCCACGAGAGCAACTTGGAGAACTACCGCGTGCGCAAGTGCGAGGTGTTTTACTACCTGGAGGACCACACGATCCAGATCACTGAGCCAAAGGTTGAGAACAGCGGCATTCTGCAGGGCAACTTTGTCAAGCGCCATCGCATCCCCAAGCCCGAGAGTGACGCGTATGGCAACGTGCAGTACTTTACGTCCCGAGACTTGAACATTGGCAACGAGCTTACGTTCTACGGACGCACATTCCACTTGATTACGACCGATCAGTTTACGCGCCAGTATTTCGCTTCACAGAAAGTGCACGTCCCGCAAGACGAAGAGACACCGCGCGACTCGTTTACGGAGATCCGTAAGGCCCACATGGCGCGGGAGACTGGCCAGGATATGAACGCCAACTATGGCAAGAAGCAGTACCCGATGAAGGATTTCATGGAGGCGACACTCGGCAAGTTTGCACGTCCGCCCGACCATCTCCGTCGCTTTTTGGACCATGACCGTCATGTCCTTCGCTTCTTCTCCATCTGGGATGACACGGACAAGCTCTACGGCATGAAACATCGGTACACGATCCACTACTTCTTGGCTGATCAGACCGTCGAAATCCTCGAGTCGTACGAACGCAACTCGGGCTGCGATCCGTTCCCAAAGCTGCTCAACCGCACCAAGCTCTCCAAGGACCCCAAGCGTCAAGTCGCAGTGCCCGTATGCGACAGTGAGACGGAGGAGAGTCTGGCGATCTCGTCGCAGCACATATACACGTGGCAAGACTTCCAAATTGGCAAGTACATTGCGATCCACAACCGCCAGATCCTCATTCTCGATGCAGACGCGACCACGCGTGAGTGGTTTGAAGCCAATGGCACGCCACTGGCTGCGGCGATCACGGTGCCGGACCTCCACAAGTCCATCCCTCCGTTTGTGCCGCCTGCGCACGATGGCTTTGGCTCGGAAGAAGACTCGTTGCAGTCGTGTTACCACTTGCTGCCCAAGGCGCCGCTGAAAAGCATCGAGTCGCTTGACACGACCGAGGTACTTCGTTTCCGCGCTCGCTTCGATACGCAAAAGCCCGAGGACGTGGACCGCCGCTTCATCATCTCGGTGATTGTCACGGACGCGAGCGTGCAGATCGCCGAGCCAAACTTGCGTAACAGCGGCTTCGTGTGCGGCAAATTCCTCGAGCGCACGCGCTGCAAGCGTCCGGACGGCAAGCACTTTGGACTGAACGACTTCTACGTCGGCGCGAGCGTCAAGATCTCGGGCCGCACGTTTCTCATCTATGAGATGGACGACTACAGCGCCAACTTCATGGAGGCCCACGTCGCCAAGTTTATCCGCTCGGACAAAATCGCAGTCGTCCAGAAAGTACGCAGCCGTCTCCTCGACAAGACTGCATTCACGGCCAAGCTCTCGGCGGCACGCAGGCGCAGTAGTGACGTGGATGCGGAGGAGCTCACGTCGCTGTTGGAAGATTTGGTACACGACTTTGCACAGCACGACGCCATCACCATCATCCGCAGCTACGGCAACAAGGAAAAGATGACCATCGCGCTCGACCGCTTCGTGCAGCTCGTGGGATAGAAGCTGCGTAGGACTCCATAGAACTCGATGCATTGTGGAATCGAGGAAGGTGAGTTCACCTATAAGCCACGGCCTTTGGTTGGCAAACGATTATCCCACCCCCACTAATGACGGTAGATTTCCATCCTCTCGTTTTGCGTGCGCCTCTGTATTGATGTTTTGCCTGTTGGGGGAACTCGCCATGGCGTACCGTACAAATAACGACCGGGCTCTTCCCCCTCTCTTTACCCTGTGCTTCATTAGACGTTGATCACACGCGCGAGCTTCTGGATGCGGTTCAGCAACAAATCGCCCTTCTTGATGGCGTCCTGGTACTGCGCGTTCTTGGCGTCCGGGCGGTTGGTCTCAATCACCCCGGCGACCTTGTCGATCTTGGCATTCAAGCGACCGGCCGCGATGAAGCGCGCGAGTTCAGTGTCCAGAAACTCGACGCTGACGCCAAACGACCGCGCCATCGATTCCATCGTCACGCTTCGGTAGGCCTCGAGGAACTGCGAGTACGCCATCACGCGCAGCTCGCGATACAGAAAGCGAACGTGCGTCGAGAGATACTTGTCACGCAGCAAGTACGGCTGGATCTCGACGAGCGCCGTGAAAAAGCGCTTGTAGTTGCAGTCGTAGAGACCGTTCAGGAAATCGGTCAAGACCGGGATCTCGTTGATCACGGCCAAGATCTCGGGCGAGTCGACAATCTAGAAAATCAAAACCACCAGCATCCTGTATCAGCTTCCGGACTCGACCACTAAATCCCATCATGCAGTGCATATGCCGACCTTCTTCTTGAGCTCAACGCGTGGCAGATTCAGCACGCACGTGACGACACAGTAAAAGATCATCTTGTTGTACGACATGAGCTCCGTGGCCGTGAACGTCGCGACCGACTCTTGGAAGAGCTTGGACGCCTTTTTGAAATCACGCGACAAAATGCAGTAGCAGCCTTCGTACACCTTCAAGCGGTTGCGGCGATCCCAGTCGCCACCTTCGTCAATGAGGCTACAATACAAACACAGACCTCAAGGTTAGTTCTGACAGTCAACACTGGAGGAACAGTCCCAGTCGGTGCAGTACGTACGCCGTCGCCTTCTTGATGTACTTCTCCACAATCTCCAAGTCGGAGAAGAAGAGACCAATGCGGATAATGTGGAGCGACACGAGGATCTTCTGGTTGATCGACTGCGGCTTCTCGCCGGCGACGCGGAAGGCCTCGAGCGCCGCATCCTTGTCGCCAATACGCGAGTACATGCGCGCCTTGGCGAGCAGCGCCTCGAGCACTTCAATGTCACCGAGGTTCTGCGTGGCGTCGGCAACACGTTCGTCAAGCGACTTGAGCTCGTCGTCGTTGGCCGCGGCCATCTCGTCGACAAGAGCCTGGTCCACGGGCCACTTGAACTCGCTGCACACGCGCTTGTAGAACGGCGTCATCTTGTTGGCCTTGATAAACTCGAGCAGCTCCTTCTTGTGGGCCTCGTCAGCGGCCGCGATCGTGCTCGCGGGCGAGTGCTGGTGCTGCACGAGGTAGTAGACTTCGGCGATCTGCATGTTGGGCAGCGAGCCGAGATCGTCCTCAATCTCCTCGGAAATGTTGCCGGCGCTCGCCTGCTTCTTGGTCGGCTCGGGCTTCTTGGCGTCCGTCCCCATATTCGATGCGTTCTAGAGAGAGAGAGGGAGAGAGGGAGTTGCCGAGAGCTTTATGCCGTGGGGGATTCCGGTATCTTCTCGTTCCTGGGGGAAAAAGCGAGAGGATTCTCACAACACTGAGGTATACTGTAGATAGCCCAAATAGAGCGCGGTACAAGATCGAGCGACATTCGCGCAACATTCACGCTGAGGATGAGTATTGAGAGTGTTGGTTCCAGGTGCGGAGGTATTTAATAGTTGCCGCTGACCATGATCTTCCATCACTTAGAAGACTTTGGCTGCGTGGCCGCCCTGTGCGAAAGGAGAGCCAAATAAGCAGCCACAGCGCTGTGCGCGAAAGAGCTAAAGTTCGATTAATGGATACGGCAGTCTCAGCGAATCAATGCGACCAAAGTTTTGCTGGATCCCGAGACTGGATCCTGGGAGGTTTGCTGATTCTTGACACGCCTTAGCAGTAGAAGAGGCCGCCGTACGGGATGCCCAGGCCGCAGCCACCACCCCAGATACCGGCGCCAAACGCGTTCCAGAAGCCGAGCGGGTAGGCCCATCCACCGAGGCCGCCGCACGAGTAGCCAAAGCGGTAGGGACCAAAGCCGCCCCAACCACCCCAGCCACCCCAGCCGCCCCAACCGAGACCACCCCAGCCACCGTAGCCGATACCGGCACCGAGAAACTGCTCGTGCTTATCCTTGGCAATGGCGATGGCGTTGTCGCCTTCCTTGTTGGTCGTCATCTGGATGGGCTCGGTGGATCCCGTGAGCTTGACGCCCGCAGGAAGTTCGATCTCCTGTACAATCTTGAGTGCTTGATCGGGTGTCGGCATCTCCGGCACACGCGCAGTCGAACCGACATCCGCGGCGTGAGCAAGGCCGATGGTCATACACGCGACACTCACAGCGATCGTGAGGAACTTCATGGCGGACGAAGGAAGAGAGTTGTTTGCGGAGGAGCTCAAGTGCTGACTGGGACGCAAAAGGCAATGTGTGCCTTCCTCCAGTGGCGCCGCTACCGGACCCACAGACCATCGACTGACTATTTGTTCTGCTTTCCTGGCGAGTTCTCGTATATCACTATTCGCCGCGACGCTCTGCGTAGAGATTTTTGGCGGGGTAATCTCTCTTCTCCTGCAGTGCCACCCCATCAGACACCCATCAAACTTGATATGCACCGAAGTCTTTCATCATCTAGAACTTTTCGGCACAAAATGCACAATGATCAGCAACAACCAGACTTACCACCTTCTTGACTTGGTCTGAAACGAATCACCAAAGCTGTCTCACTTTGAATAATACTGCTCTTGCGATTGATTCTCCCGCTGCGGCTTACCGGACTCGCAAGCGCATAGCTTCTGCAGGTGACCATCCACTGAGACTGCATTCGGACGCACTGCCCGCTGTTGGCCTGCGCAAGTTACAATTCTGATGACACCAAATGTACCCATCGGAACAATGACTAAAACACAAACATGATTGTTTCTGCGTTCGATTGTGTTTCGGGTGTGTTCGGAATGCAAAGCAAGAGAGACTGAAAGCAACCACGCGCTTGGACTGCTTCAGAGTACGTCATGAAGCCCACACCGCGGGGGCTTTAGCAGAAGAAGAGACCGCCGAACGGGATGCCCAAGCCACAGCCACCTCCCCAGATACCGGCACCAAACGTGTTCCAGAAGCCCAAAGGGTACGCCCATCCGCCGAGACCGCCGCACGAGTAGCCAAAGCGGTAGGGACCAAAGCCGCCCCAACCACCCCATCCACCCCAGCCGCCCCAACCGAGACCACCCCAACCGCCGTACCACTCGTGCTTGTCACTGGCAATGGCGATGGCGTGATCACCTTCCTTGTTGGTCTTCATCTGGATGGGCTCAGTAGATCCCGTGAGCTTGACACCCGCGGGAAGTTCGATCTCCTGGACACTCTTGAGTGCTTGATCGGGTGTCGGCATCTCCGGCACACTCACAGCCGACCCGACATCCGCGGCATTGGTGATTCCAACAGCGATGCAGGCGGCGGCGGCGATGATCGCAGAGAACTTCATTGTTGCAGTCGAGAGTGCTGTTGAGAAGGTGAGGAACTTCCCGCAGTGGATCGCTAGATGCAAAGTGGGGATCGTAAGAGCTCGGCCGCATTCATCCCTCCGGGGCCAGCGCTTTCGGAGCAATCTCCACGGTGTGCAATACTAGGAAACTTGCGCGTGCGGACGAGTTCGAGAGCATTTTCGCTGATGAGGAAGGAAATCTCCGAGCGATACCCATGAGGTTACAGTAACTTCAACCCAGCCTTTGGGTTACGCGTAACCTCCCTGCGCACCTAATCCCTGTCAAACCATCTTGGTGCGAACCTAATGGTGATGTTGCGCGAAGGTTGCGCGAGTGGCCAGTGACATCAGTGCCAGCCAATCCGAGAGGGGACCTCCACCCACGCGCAGCCATCTCCCGAACATTGGAAACCGAGATCGAGCGAAGATGGACCCGAACCAACGTACGTAAATGCGCGTCTTCTAGCGACCCACACGACACGCTACGTCGTGGAATCGACACCCCTGGATCTGCTTCATGGGTTCCCCCAAAAGTGCGGTTTTCTCACGCGTTTTTGGCCTCTGAAAATGACAGCAAAGAAGACGTCGTTGAACCCGACGGCGCGCTCGTTCACGTTCAACCCGACGGCGTCGACGTGGACGCCGCCATCGTACGGCGCACCGCCGCCGCCGCCTCCTCCTCCGCCACCGCCGCCGCCAGCGTTCAACGTGGCCATGCCCGTGCCCAAGAAGGGCAGTGCGTTTGCGGCGAGTGCGATCCCGGCTCCTCCGCCCGCGGCGCCGGCGCCGTCGTCACCCGCGCCAGCGAGTCCCAAGAAGGTTGCGTCGCCTGTGGCTTCCCCAGAGAAAGCGCCGACTCTTGTTGCGTCACCCAAGGCCGCACCGGCCGTCGAGGAGATCGAGGCCAAGGTCGAGAAGCTCGACTTGGGGACGGACGCGGCCGCCGCTGACGACGAAGAAGATGTGTTTGCCGAAGAGGAAGAAGTGGGCGACGAAGATCCGCGTGAGCACCTCAACGTTGTGCTCATTGGCCACGTCGATGCCGGCAAGTCGACGCTCTCGGGCAACATTCTGTACCTCATGGACATGGTCGACAAGCGCACGATCGAGCGGTTCGAAAAAGAAGCCAAGGCGCGCAACCGCGACTCGTGGTTCTTGGCCTACATTATGGACACGGGCGAAGAAGAGCGCGCCAAGGGCAAGACGGTCGAAGTCGGTCGTGCGCAGTTTGAGACGGAGAACCGCCGGTTCACGATCTTGGACGCGCCGGGCCACAAGAATTATGTGCCCAACATGATTCAGGGTGCGTCCCAGGCCGACGTTGGCATTCTCGTGATCTCTGCCCGTAAGGGCGAATTCGAGACGGGTTTCGAGCGTGGCGGTCAGACCCGTGAGCATGCTATGCTGGCCAAGACGCTCGGCATCAACAAGCTCATTGTCGTGATCAACAAGATGGACGAGGCCAACTGGGCGGCCGAGCGTTACGAAGAGTGCACGAGCAAGTTGCGTCCGTTCCTGCGTACGTGCGGCTTCGCAGTCAAGCGTGATGTCGTGTTCATCCCGATCTCGGGCTTGATGGGCGACAACATCAAGGACAAGCTGAGCAAGGAGAAGGCGCCGTGGTACGAAGGCGACTCGCTCATTGGTCACCTCGACCAAATGCACATGGGCGGCCGCAACGCCGAGGCCGCGCTGCGTGTGCCCATTCTCGACCGGTACCAAGAGCGTGGCACGGTCGCGATGGGCAAGGTCGAGTCGGGCGTGCTCAAGACGGGCCAAAAGGTCATGCTCATGCCCACGCGTGCCACGGCCGTGGTTAACCAAGTGTACATTAACGAAAAGGCCGTGCGCACGGCCAAGCCCGGCGAGAACGTGCTCATTCGTCTCTCGTGTGGCGTTGACGATGTGCAGAAGGGTTTTGTGCTCTGCGGACCCAATGAACTGCCGCAGCCCAAGGCGATTCACCAGTTTATTGCGCAGGTTGCACTCGTCGATACGCTGGAGCATCGCCCGTTGTTGACTGCTGGTTACAAGTGCATTCTCCACATCCACACGATTGCGCAGGAGTGTACGGTGGCGAAGCTGCTGCGCCCGATCGACCCCAAGACCGGCAAGCCCGTGAAGAAGTCGGTGACGTTTATTAAGCAGGGCCAGAGCGTGATCTGCCGCATCGAAGTCGAGCAGAGCATCACGATCGAGACGTTTGACACGTTCCCGCAGCTCGGACGCCTCACGCTGCGTGACGAAGGCAAGACCATTGGCATTGGTAAGATCATCCAGCTCGACAAGAAGGAAGACTAAGCAGATCGCAGGTTGCGCCAGGCCGTACAGTGTCTCGCGTCCGTATACAGTGTGGAGAGAGACACAGTGACACGCGATTGGAATGGCTCTTCAAACTGCAAAATACATGATCGACTCGGAGT
>JAADXL010000240.1:0-39030 GCA_023337755.1 Pythium aristosporum
AAATCCTTCCCGAGTTGCATGTTCTATATTTGAGGGCCTAGGCAAAGAGAAACAGCCATGGAGGCAGACAGCCAAGGTAATACATGTTCAGTTCCCAGAATACTCTCCCGTGCAAAGACGTTTGACGGGCCGCCTGCTAGCCGTGAAGCAGGTGGATCGAGAACACGTGGTCGTCACCTTGATCTACAACAACTATGCGTCCCGAGGCGTGGCTGACGATGGGAGTACAGCAATATCTTGACAGTTGTTTGGCGTCTTACGGGGTCACCACCTCGACGACCTCGGTCTGTACATTCTCCTATTGCCGACGAGCCTTGCGCGTGTAAACCACAGCGCAACAATCGCAACCGCGGCGACAGCGCCGACTACACCGACGATCGTACCCACGGGAGTGCCACCTGATGAGACAGTAGCTTCCGTAGAAAACGCCGTACCGACGGCCCCCTGAGGCGACACAGCGGCTTCCGCCGAAAACGCTTTGCCGACAGTCGTCTGAGGCGTCGGCACTACGGGCGTTGGCGAGCCTTGATCCGGTTTGCCCACAGGTGCGGGCGTGTACAAGATCGGTGGCTTGGTAGTAGTAGGATCTGGCTTCCCAGTACCCTGGTCTGGCTATCCGGTAGTTTGGTCAGGCTTGGTGGTGGTCTGACCGGGGTTCTGCTTGTCCGCAGTCTGTGTCGGCTTGGTTGGCGCCGCAGTCGTCTGATCCGGGTTCGGCTTGGGCGTCGTCTGTGTAGGCTTGTCCTGCGAAGGCGGAGGGCCCTGGCTGTTACTCGGCGGTGGGTTCGGTTTGCTTGGTACCTGTAGTGGGCTGGACGTCGTCCTCCCATCTGCTCTTAAGCCTCGCAGTTGCTCCAGCGTCCTCTTCCTGGACTACCCAATCCTGGGTAGGTAAGAGTGACTGGACAGGAAGGATCCCTTCGGGAGCCAGAACTATCTTCTAAGGACAAGGAAGAGTTCGGGATTCGCCTCGGACTACATAAGCCTCGACAAGTAAACGTTGGAGTGCTTTGGGGGTTCCAGCCCCCATGTTGTGGTGTTGATCGGTGTCTGTGTCCCGCCGACAGACTACAGTACCACGCCATCTCAGACACACCCCCACGCGCCCGTCTTGATTCTCTTACACATTCAAGTGTACCGCGGATGCGTGGCGGCATGGCACGGCGAGCCCTCGCGGGGAAGAGGTCGGCCCCGTGCTCGAGCATCATGCGAGCGTAGACCACCGCGATCTGCGCTCGCGCATCCCGGCTCGCAGCGGTGCCCCAGCGCGTCCTGCTCAGCCCAGTTCCGACCAGCAGAGGCGCCCCAGCGCGTATTATGCTCGGCTTTGTCCCGTCCTGCTCAAGCTCCTTCTCGTCCAGCACTACGCTCGGCTTCGTTTCCGGCTTGCGGACGCACCCAAGCGCGTCCTGCTCAGCCTTTTCCCCATCCAGCAGAGGCGTTCAACGCGCGATATGCTCCGTTTGTTCCCGGCCAGTCAAGGCGCCTCAGTGCGCATTGAGCTTGGCGTCTTCCCGACCTGCAGAGGCGCCACAGCGCGCGTCATGCTCAAGCTTCTTCTCGCCCAGCCCGCACTTCATCGTGCGGTGTGCTTGGCTTCGTCTGCGGCTCGCAGCGACGCCCTCCGCGTCATGCTCAGCCTTTTTCCCGTCTAGCAGAGGCGCTCAACGCGTTGTATGCTCAGTTTGTTCCCGGCCTGCAGAGGCGCCCAGCGCGTATTATGCTCGGCACTCCCCACCCGTCGAAGACGCTCGCGTCTCGGTCGGCTGGAGTGCTTTCACGCAGCGCGTGGCACCTGTGCCCGAGCTCTCGTTTCCACAGACCCAAGAAAACCCTTTTTCAACCGGCAGTATTACATTATAGCTATAGCTGTTCGCAACCTTTTTGACGTAACGCAATAGACTCCACCTGAAGAAGAAGATTCTCTTACACGCAGCGTTCACTGGCGCAACGCAGTTGCCGGCGGCAGTGTAGCTCTTAAGTTTCTTGAGACAGTCCTTGACCGTAACATCACCGGCCACAGGGCAGTTGGTACCCGCAGGCCTGTTACCCTTGCCGCTGCAGATGGACCCCTGGATGCAGTAGGTGGCGTCACCCTCAACGCTGCCATCACGGCAGTTGACGAGCTTGGTCGCAGCGGGCGTGACAACTGGGTTGGGTGGTGTTGGCGTTGAGGCAGCCGGCGTTGGCTTGGGGGCGACAGTGGTCGGCGCTGGGGTAGGCTTTCCTTGCTGGGTCTGCGCCGATACGACTGTGACGGCGAGTGCGAGAGAGAGGAGAATGTTGCGGAGATTCATGGTACTTGTTCGTGGTAGTCAAGACGGAGAAAGGAGTGGGCGGTGGTCCTTGTGAAGTTGAAGGCGAAATGAGAACTGAGAGAGAGAGAGACGAGATCGAACCACGGGAGAACGGTGCAGTTCGGGAGACCCCATCACGGCCAAGGCATTTTTGGGTCTTGGAACTGTGGCGGTGACTATTGCATCTGAGCGCATGACTGGAATTGAAGCCCGCACCCACACCTCAAGGGACTCTCCAAGTATCTCCTATCTTCACCCCTGAGAGCACGTACACAACACACTGGAACGGGTGTCGTGGAGGCCCAAGCTACAAATACTGGGTACCAGTGTACGGAATGAACCCAATGGAAGGTGGGACTGAAAGTATTTCGCAGTGTCAGGAAACCTTTATGTTATAACAGTACATCTGTTGCTGCAGCGTGGCGATATAGTTGCGGTGTACTGCAATACCGGTACTGAACTATATCCTTCGATTTTCAGCGAATCCAAAAGTCGACCAGTCGTGCACGACACCATTGCATTTGTAGCAGCCTGGCTCACGTCCTGACGTCGTGACTCCAATCGTGGGTTGAAGATCCACGCGCGGCGCCTGTTCCCTTGTAGTTTGCACTGGAAAGTATGGGGGATGCACTGAAATAACGTCAAAGCGTACTGAACCGGTAGCGTGAAGCACCAATGCATCTACTAGTAGAGGCGGTCAGAACATTTTAGGTACGCACTTTGCGGCCCCAGGGAGTCGAGTTGAAGCCACTTCCGCTGGGACTCAACAATAGACGCCAACCTAGCAGAAGTGCCGAGGGCGATTCAACCAACTGCATGTATGGTACGATGTGAACGTTAAGAGACCTACCCAGCTCTCTCTACCTTCCACAGCAGCTTTCCTACTTTCATGCATCCAGACGCTCGCTGTATCAGTGATTGTGGGCCACCTTCAAACCGCGTCCAGACTGTTTTCGTTATCTTCACTCGTCTTCCAGCGCACCCAAGCGGTTCGAGAACGAGCTGCTTTTCGATCGGAGTTGCTTGCGCCACCGCGCTTAGCACCTGTTTTGACTCAGTACGTCATTGCCGTTGTTGTAGATTCTGTCTGTTTCTGCTTTTAACGTTGGTAACCCTGTCAATTATGTATCTAGTTTTGTATATTGAATATTAGGGTTTAATGGACGGTAGCTGCACATTTGGAATGAAGGACACAACTGTGAAAATCGATAACTTTGCTCCTTGAAGTTATGTCTGAATGACGATACGTTGAAGCGGCAGCAAGAATGACTGTTAGTCACTCACTGTCTCTTGGTTGCCATCACTCACTATCCAAAATGCCATGTCGCTGCTTCTCTCTCTCTCTCTCTCTCTGCAGAAAACCACAGCACGAGATCATTCCGCTATTTGCTCTCGCCCAAGAACTCCACTCAGCCGAGACACCATGTCGCCCTTCCCACAGAAGCCACTCGCACTCAACAATGCTGTCCAGACACTTGAGACGGCGTTGCAGAAGGCGCAGCAGGACCAGATCGCGGCATTCCGGCGCGAATTGAGAGACGCTATAGAGCGAGAGCGAGCCCGCCACGCCTCCTGGCTTTCCAGGTGGTGGCGGCGCAGCGCCAGACCTCAGCAGCAATCGTTTCTGACTGCTGAGATCGCGGAATTAGCCGCTGCGATACGAGAGGGCGCTGAGCGCGACCTCCGCCTCGAAATGCGGCGCGAGTCATGCCGCGCGAGCTCGACGCAACAATGCCGTTGTGTCCTGGTGGTCGTGGCTTCGCTGGCTCTACACTCCTGACGACCAAGCGAACTGCCTGGCGAGCAGCCTTGCCGGGCTATGTGTCAGCATCGCAGTTCTCGGAGGGCTTGTCGCTGCTGGAGTCCTGTTGTTTGTCGCTGCCGTAATCTTCTTTCCACTTCATCCTTTGGCTGCATTCACCACGATCATGTTTTTGGTGGCGGCCGTCACGTAGAGTATGCAAGAAAACCTCGTGGCTGGAACATATACAGACATGTAGCTCGTAGTGTACGACGCAATATACACTTGTATTTTTGCGAAGTCATTTCGGAGTGGGCAGTAGAGACTCACTCATACATTTGAGCCGCTGTGGGAAGTGCTGGCGACCAGCTGTAGTCACGTGGTCATGTGCGTTGACCTCCATCTGTACCGTCATAAGGGCGAGAATATCCCTAGGTGTTGAAGAGGCAGAGAGAAAAGGAATACAGCAGTGGACTCACCCCGCAATTTGCTACCGCCAAAGAACACGAAACAAGTAAGTGGGAGGGCCGTGCCGCCCCTCCAATTCAAGCCTCAGCCACTCTCGCCACCACCAGGCGACGCCGCCTACTGCATCCTCGTATCTGTAGCGGTCGCGATGACCGACCCGCGGGTACGAACTGCCCTGTGGTCGGTGTTGGTGTGAAAGATTGTCTCAAGAACCTCAAGAGCTACGCGACGGCAGGCAACTGTGTTGCGTGAGTGAATGCCGTTTGCAAGAAGGTCAAGTCGGGTGCTTGGGGCTGTGGCTTCAAGACGACTCTGATGTCGAGCTTAGCCTTGACGAAGGGTTAACAATCGCCCTGTACACAACGAGAATTTCTGCCCACCCAGTCAGCCTGACCAGTGTATGTCTTATGTACCACGAGGAAGGTATCCTGTTGAACACGATTCCATTTATCCGCAGTACTGTACTGTACCGCACAATCTATACGCAAACTCTTTATGAACTGTGAGCGAGAAAATGGGCGATGCAACAAGCGTTACGGCTACGGCTGTGCCCATGCACGTGTGGTAGTCGAGGCAATTTATATTTTGTATGTCGTACCGGCAGGAGGCTCGCACTTCCTGTCGCAGTGTTATCGTGTTCTAAGAACTAATACACCACACAAGCGTTCCGGCTACACAAACCCTGGCTTCGGGGAGAGGAATCGCGTTGGAATGAAGAACTGAATGCATTATTAGTTGGGAGCCTACGGTCAGCGTACGCTAATGAAACTCAGTTGTTCGAGTCAGTCGATGGAAGCGAGGGAAGGGTGATGTTTACGAGGGTCAAGGTGGGTCGTTATCGTCGTCGCCCTCTCTCTTTTACTCGCCATTCGGGCTCTGATACGGGGCGGCCGTGCAGTGCAAGCTGTTGGGAGACGATACCCAGTGGTTTTGGTGCGCGAAGAGTTGCCATGTTGCCGTGTTGGTCGTAAGGTGCACCTCATCCTGCAGATGTGGGTCATCCCACGGTGCGATTACGATGTGTACTGGACTTTGTTCAACTTCATACATCTATAACTAGTATATTAGTAGTGTGGTCACTGATCTTTTGTAGGAGCGCGTGATTTCATCCAGTGGTATACTGTATTTATACGCATCGCAGACAAAGGACCGACTGCGATTCAAGGGTGATGGCTGCCGATCTTCTCACCCAACGAAGTCTGGTTACGATCCGCATAACGACCACTTTCACCGAAAGTACTATAACGTTTAACAAAGTTTCGGACCAGAGACTGGCTCACCACTTCACAGCTCTTGCGCTGGCAGTCAACTGATGAGGTGAAGAAGGTGTGTCGTGGCCACTTCGCATTCATCAACACACGCCCCAAGTCGAAAGACCACTCAGTCCATGACGAAGAAGATTCACTCAGCCGCTGCGCCGGCGCTGCGGCTCACTGCGCAAGACGAGCTCGAGCTGCGGATGCTGAATGAGCAGCTCGAGAACGAAATTCTCTCGCAGTATGAAGACTTTCTCTTTCGTGACCGGCGTAGCTTCGATGCCTCCCACTGGAAGCTCGTGCGCTCGGTCGGTGACGTCCATGCGTACAAAGAACGCCATGCCAAGCAGCACACTCCTACCGACACTTGGTTCATCGCCCCTCAGAGCGCCGGCCCTCAAGAGAGACTTGCCCAGCATTCTGTGCTACCTCGCATCCTTGTGTCTGGCACAATTCCGGGCACGCTCGACGACGTCATGTATGGAATGTCATTCCACGACACGCCTTCACTGCAAGCATTCTGGACCGGCCAGCGTGATTCCGTGGACGAAAGTGCAGTGGTCGCAACACTTGAAGGTCCAACCCCCGCCGACCCCTACCGATTCCTCGGGGCTATTTGGTTCCAGCGGACGTTTCCGTTCAATATTTTCCATCGCCGCGATTCTCTTGTGCTCGCCTCGTGCGGCATCAGCCGCCTCAGCAACGGCGAGTGCGTGGGAGTTGTCATTGGCCACACGATCGAGCATCGCGATTTCCCTGAGCTCAACGAACTTAACACGATTCGCGCCACGTCGTCAATCCTCAAGGTCTTTCGCCAGCTTGACACGGGACGCGTCGAGATGTTTACGATCCATTTCGTGGATGCGAAAGGCTGTGCGTCAGAGATCTACCACGTGAGAGAGTCGCTCACATACTTGATGCTACTCGCAGTGTCCGCGGACAACGTCGGATTTTGCAGAAAGCTCGCGTGGCTCCGGGATCGCAGGCGGGAAGATATGTCCACGACACGTGACGTCATCGAACCGCAAGGCTCGGGCACGAACGAGTACTGTGAACTGTGCGACAAGAAGATCGGTAATGTACTCACATGCGCGGGCACATCCTGCGAACTTTGCTACCGACGGATCTGCTCGCGGTGTCGCGTGAGCCACGATCTCGTGGCGCGAACTAACACCGGGCGTACGGTATTGAAAGAATGCGACTTCTGCGTCCACTGCTCGCTGCGAGCGAGAGCCGTACCGACATTCTGGGTCGCTCGAGAAGAGGTGCAGCAGAATCAAGAAAGGCGCCCCTTAATCAAGCAACGCAAGCGGGCGCTGACGACCCTCCTGTCGGAAGACTCATTGCGACGTCTCACATGAGGCACTTCGCACAGGTGAATTACCTGTGTTGAGTCCGAATGCTTCGGCCGTCACAATGTTTTCTGTAGTTTTGGCATGTCGAGAGTTCTCTGTGAAAGAAGTTAGACAGACGTATTTCTTTAGCTCGCGTGGGGGCCACCCCGTCAATCATAGCAACCTGATCGTGCCACCTTACACTACTAGACCCATACGTCGAGAGGTGTGGCTGGCTAAGGGAGTACAGCAATATCTTGAGCGCGGCTTGGCTTCTTACGGGGTCACCACATCAACGAACTCGGTCTGCGCGAACTCCTTTTCCTTACGAGCCTTGCGCTTGTAAATCACAGCGCCGACGATTGCAACCGCAGCGACAGCGCCGACAACACCAACGATTGTACCCACGGGAGCGCCGCCGGAAGAGACGGTGGCTTCCGCCGAGAACGCTGTACCGACGGCAGTCTGAGGCGTTTGCTCAGCGGCTTCCGCCGAGAACGCTGTACTGACGGCAGCCTGAGGCGTTGACCCAGCGGCTTCCTTTGAAAACGCTGTACCGACGGCAACTCGAGGCGTTGACCCAGCTGCCTCAACCGACAACGCTGTACCGACCATAGCCTTAGGCGTTGACCCAGCGGCTTCCTCCGAAAACGCTGTACCGACGATACCTTGAGGCGTGGGCTTGGGGGCGACCGTGGTCGGCGCAGGTGTAGGCTTTCCTGGCTCGTTCTGCGCCGAGACGACCGCGACGGCGAACGCGAGCGAGAGGAGAAGGTTGCGGAGATTCATGATCCTTGTAGGCTGAGTTAAGGCGGAAAAAGATTTGGGTGATTGTCTTTGCCAAGTTGAAGGCGAATTGAGGAATGCAGGAGGGGGCAATGGAGACCGTAAAGGGCCATGACTCAAGCCATTGTCAGCCGCAGCATTATGATAATACGGACCAGCTGTATACCTGACTACAGTATCTGATCGCATGACGCGAACTCAGGCACGTACCCATACCCAAAGGGACTCTCCACGCACCTACTATACTCACCTTTCCGGGTACGAACTCCACGCGCTGTACTGGGTGTCATGGGCGCAAGCTACAAATACTGGGTACGAGTATGTGGCGTCATCCAATGGAAAGTGGGACTAATTAATCAGATATTAGTGGGCTTACTACATTACATTCGTTGCTGCATTGCGCACAACAAGAACCGTAGATATTAAAGTATACTATAATAACGGTATCCAATAACACACATCCATCCTTCGAAAATCCGTGAACCGTAAAAGTCGACCCGCTCGCCATGACACTGTCGTACTTGTGACAGACAGTTCACGTCGGTCGCACTTCCATCGTGGGTTGAAGATCCACGCACGACGTGGCCTGTTTCCTTTCGTTTGAACTTCAAAGGATAGGGAGATGCACTTTTAAGTACCGTCACGTCCCGATACGCATCCAGTGACGAATTAGAAGTGAGTTCATTTCACACGCTCGACGCCAATGCATCTAATAGTAGAGGCAACGGCATCCAATGCATTACAGGTACACACTTCGTGGCTCCAGGGAGTTGAGCCTCTCCCAGTGTACTATTAGCTGAGATGACATACTTCATAACAGACTTACTCAGGGCTCTCTCCACCTTCCACACCAGCTTCCCAACTTCCACACGATCGCGGTACCAGCGTTCGTGTCACCTTCAAACCCGGTATAGACTGTTAACTTTCTTCACTCGCCTTCCAGCCGCACCCTTGCGGCGACACCTGAGTAAGAGTTGCTTTTCGACAGTGCCTGCACAATCGCGCTGGGCATCGCGCAGTACGCCATTGGCGTCGTTTGGGTTGTGGCGACCAACTCTTCTAGTAAATACGTCGAATAATTTGGCCTAGTCTTCACAGTTGCGGCAACTGACCGCACTAATTCCAATGATTGTCGCATGCGTGCCGAGAGGTTGGTCGACGACGAGCTGATGCAAAGATCTTGCAAAGCGGATGTCTGGTTCAGCTTTGCAAGTTTGTATCCCTCCAATTATGTGAAATGATCATTCTATTGAATACTGAGGTTCATGCATGAATGCATGAAGCTTTTCTCGCGATGGGTACAGGAGGCAACTGTATAAGGCTATACTTAAAATCCAAATGAATGGCGAGACGTTGAAGTGGCAGCGAGACTAACGGTCAGCCACTGTCTCTCGGTTGCTATCACTCACTTTCCAAAATGTCATGTCGCTGTTCCTTTCTCTCTCTCTCTCTCTTTCTCAGCAAGACCAGATCGCGGTACTGCGGCGCGAATCGCGAAACGCTATAGAGCAAGAACCCGCCATGCATCCAGGCTTTCCAGGTGGTAGCGGCGAAGCGCCCGACCCCAAAGGCCATCGGTTCTGACAACCAGGCGAACTGCAGCTTTGCCGGACTATGTGTCAGCATCGCAGTTCGCGGAGGGCTTGTCGCTGCTGGAGTCCAGTTGTTTGTCGCTGCCGTAGTCTTCATTATTTGGCTGCAATCGTCACGATCGCCTTTTTGGTGACGGCCGTCAACTTGCGGAATCAACTCGGAGTTGGTGGTGGGGAATCGAACATTCGAGCCGCCGTGGGAAGTGCAAGTTCTGTCTGTCGATTAGACTAGTTATTATTAATAGCTTCTCTCACACTGGTTCAGTTGAGATGGGTGTTTTGTTGAAGTGGCAGAGAGAAAAGGAATGCAGTTCTCTCGCACAAGGCCTCCTTACTGGAAACCTGAGTTCTGTCGCCTCATTCTGCAATTTGCTAGGACCAAAGAACCCGAGACAAGTGGGAAGCCATGTCGCCTTTTCAACCGAAGCTGAAGCCAGCACCAATCACGGTCCAAACACTGGAGAGCGCAGTGCAACAAGCGCGACACGATCAGGTCGAGGCCCTGCGCCGCGATTTGCGAGACGCAACTGAGCGAGAGCGAACCCGTCATGCCTCGGGTCTCGCCAAATGGTGGCGCCGTAATGCTCGATTGCAGCCGCAGCCGCAGTCGGACTTCCTGGCCTCTGAGATCGCTGACCTTGTTGCAGCGATACGAGACGGTCTGACCATCGTCGGGAAGTAAAGCGTGCGGCTCGAGCCAAGCAAGGGGACTGGGCGGATGAGCTAGCGCGAATATTCGGGGGACTGATCGTCTTTGTCGCTGTTCTTGAAGGGGTCGTCGCCGTCGGCGTCCAGTTGGCCGTCGGTGCCGCCTTTCTCTTTCCATACCAGTGGCTTGCGGTCGCTGTGATCGTTTTGTTGATCGCAGCCGCCAAACAACCCCCACGAGCAAAGTAATCCAAGCGTTGACTGAGGCTGCACAATGCACCCGTGACAATATAGCCTACGCCTTCTTTATGACTTAAGCAACCTTTGAAGTGGTCAACACGCGTGAGGCTCAGAGAACCCTGTTCGTCAAGTCAGATGACGTGAGGCGCTCGTGGAAACCATGGGTGGAAACCGTGGGAACTTTGTCCTCCTTGCTTCTCCGTCGACTTCAGACGCCAGGTTTGCAAGGCCGTCGTCACTATTTCAGTATTTACCGGTACAACCAGTATACACTGCGGTATCCTGTTGAAATTGATCGAAGTTGCCGTTCACTTCAACATTCGCTTCGGTTAAGCCGGTATAAACCGGTACTCCTGCCGGTACCCCATTGATTGAGGTTGCTGTGATGGCGGAAATATGCGCGGGCAAGGGAAACCACAGCGCTCGTTCCGCATTCTGCGTCGCCGACACCAACCATCGCCGCATGACCACATGAGACCGAGGAGAGAGAAAGAGACAGAGACAGAGAGAGAGACGCCATGTTGAGGTGGGTACAGGAACGCATCCTTGGTACGGCCGCGACGGGTACACCAGCGACCGGAACACCAACGGCAACGCCAGTACCAGCGCCAGTAGCAGCAGCAGCAGCAGCAATACCGCCTGCGGAGATTATCACGGCGATAAGACAAGTAATGCGCGAAGAGATCCAAGCGGAACGAGAGCGTCGCGAATCCGCGATTGTGAAGTGGTGCCGACGTAACGCGCGATGGGGTAAGGTCTCACGCCGCCGCCGCGATCGCAATTGTGCCTGCCACACGGCGCGCCAGCATGAACTGACATTGTATTTGCAGTTGTCCATCTCGTCACTTTCTTCGCCATCGTCCAACTCGTTGGTGCCATCTACGTTGCCGCGAGTTTTCAGAAAGCAGCTTGGCAAGACAAGTACCTCAACATCAACTTCGTGGTCGGTCTGATGCTAGCTTTCGTGATGGCTGGCATCATGTTCAGCAAGTGTCACTGCGCGGCAGTGAACTCAAGTGATGCAGTTCAAGCCCCAGGCCGACGGACGCCACCACCTGCTACGGTTGGTGCAGTCGCGTGATCTCCATCCGCAACATCTTTTCTTTCAAGTCGTAGTATTCCAGCAGCAAGATTTCCTCATTTCTTAAAACACGGTCCCCACAATTCCACTCCATTCCCAAATCGTATATGCCATAGCACTTTCCCCATCTTCATATTCGCCTTTAAACTGACTTGTTGCATGGGATATTACTGGAAACATCAGCTCTTTTGTAAATCCTTGTTGAAGTGGTACTTCGACAACCATCGCGCAAACACTCGTCGAGACGCTTTCGGAAAGTACGAAGCGACACGTCGCCGGGCCCGACTCGTTGCAAACGCCCACACGTTCTCCACGAGCGGAGATGGGAGATGCCCCACCCATGGCAAAGACAAAAACGCGAGTTTCGTTGGTGTCGACACCGGTTCGATCCAGTCCAGTTCGCTGCCGTCGTAGTCGACCACAAACTGCTGACAGCGAAGTGCGTACTGCTGGTGTTCGTAGCGTCCATCGAGGTGGATTCCGTGGGTGATCTTCACGCCTTTGATCGTCGGGTGCTCATTCACGAACCGCTTCAGCTGATCCACCGCCAACAGCCCCGTGGGATGCAGTGAGAGCTGCCGCAGTTGCCGCAGCGATGTCTCGCTGCCGAAGCGATTCAGTTGCAGCATGATATCGTCTCCATGGAGGTGGAGGTGCGTGAGATAGGAGCACTGTCCCAGGATGGGGATCGCGACTGCACTGTTGTAGGAGCTGCGCACGGAGAGCCGGCGCAGTGACGACCCCACGAGCGCGACGAAATGCTTCACAGATAAGGCGTACATTGGAGACGTCTTGACATTACTTAGGTTCAGCGACTCGAATCGGGGGCACAACCGAAGCGTACAGTCACGCGAGCGAAACCCGGCGATCGCTTCGATCCGCACCCATGCTTCATGCGCACCTTCTACCAGAGCAAGCCGAATCCAACCGCCCTGACGCGTTTCTTGGACGCGGTATTCGACTGTCGCATCCATCAACATTGCCCACTGGACGTCCGTAGGAGTTGGACCCGTCAACAGGTTGGTCGCAGGTTTGGTCCTGCACCACAATTCGTCCATTTCTCCTCCCACGCGGTCCTGCACCATGGCCAGGAGACTGTCGCGGAATGCTTCAACGTCGAGATCGGATATCACGTTGTCGGCCAAGTCGAGTTCGAGCAAGGGGTCCGAATCGTCGTAGTCACTCGTGGAGGAAATCTCGATACGAAACATGAGGCGGGCGAGCCACCACCACGAGCTCTCTGGCCCGCCCAGATTCCCAGGGGGAGCGACTTGGAAAGCGTCAGCCGTTGAATACGAGAGACGAATACGTCGATTGATGCGGTGGTGGAGATGATTCGAGCGAGTGCGTCAAACGTGATGCGAAGATCCCACACGTGGTGATGGTGCACGAACCCCACGAGCGTGTCGATGCATGGGCGTGACAGCGAGACGCCACTGAGGTCCAGTCGATCGATGTGGTCGGTCGCGAGCCTCAGCGTCGACTGGTGGTGCTGCGTCCATAAATTGTCGAGCGTCGCGATTCCCGCGGGCGTCACTCGGCAACCAGTCAGTCGCAAACCGATCCTCATGGGAGGCAACTGGTCCTGTGCTGACCGACGGCATAATTTGCTCTCGAGAAGTGACGAGACGTCCGAGACGTTCATGCCCAATTGCGACCAGTCGAGCAGAATGCAGACCGGTTGATACGCGAGTCGTGCGGCCCACGACGCGTGCCTGGACTTCCGCACGCGGTCGCGCATCATAAAGGACGCCAACACGCGCGTCCAGAACGCCTCTTTGGCGGTGCGTGATAACTGTGAGCACGCGCTCGTCTCGTACAAGAGCGCGATGGCCTCGAGCACGTCGCTAATGCGGCGCATGCGTTCTTGCTTGGGCTTGGTCTTGCGGATGCCAGTGATCCCATCGAGCCGCACGACGAGCCACGTTGGCTCATCCGCCGCAGCCAGCTCTTGGAACGCCCCGTGCTCGACGCTGATTACCTGGCGCAGCTCCTCGCTCAGGCGTTCCCACTCGCCTTCGTCCATGACTCTTTCGCTGCGGCTGTGTCAATCTTGGAAAGTACATTAACCTAATAGCGTTAAGAACGCCTGCTGTTCCTAACCACCCGCATCGTCTCTTGATCGAACTCGCTGGTGCTGCAATCACGCCAGCAGCTCGAGAGAGACCATGGGCGATGCTACGAGTCTTATTCGCAGAAGCTATCGCGGCCATCGCAGACAGGAGAGAGCCCCAGTGCTGCTGGGTCAGCAGAGCAGAGCAGTGTCTCGGCACCCGGGAGCAAATACTTAAATATTTCTTCTGACAGGTATTTGAGGATTAGTTCTTGGAGGTCCATGATGATGTCGTACGAAGGTTGCTTGAGTTGAAGAAGTTCGATCTTTTTCTTGCCAAAATCCCGACGGGCACATGGCGGACGAGCCCAAGTGGTGGTGGAGCCGCCGGCGCAAGCAGCAGTGGGCCGCCGAGCGGCAGCGCGTGGCACAGACGCTCTTCTACAAAGCGTCACGCACGCCCGCGCAGCGGCTATTGGCAGCGAGCGAAGACGGGGACGTCGCGTCGGTTGCCGCCTTGCTTCTGGACGGCAGCGTCGACGTCGATGTGCGCGAGCAGGACGGATGGGTATGAGATCGAGGAAGCTTTCCGATACTAGAATAGGAGGTTGTACTGTGTCATTAACTCACGCGTATATTCTGCTCTAGTTGGAGCGAACGCCGCTGCATGTGGCGGCCATAAACGGCCAGCGAGACGTCGTGGAGTGCCTCTTACGGCACGGCGCGGCAGTGGACGCCACTAGCAAGGTTTGTACTTTGGGATCCGGCGCGTCAAGTTTGCACAACAAAAGATTCACCGCAACTGGCGATCACGTGGCGGCGTAGACGATGCAGAAGCCACTACACCAGCTGACCCGCGAGGATATCGAGAATGTCACGCTGATAATCCAAGCCTCGCAAACGGACACCAATCCGACGGCCAAGGTAACGTATTGCACGTATCACAACGCTGTCTGCACACAGCAGAGAGCTACAAATGAGGCTTGGGCTGAAATAGCTTTTATATTCTCTTAGGGAGGCTGGACGGCGCTCCACTGGGCCGCGCGCTGCGGCCAAGCGGAAGCAGTGAAGCTGCTGCTCAAGGCGCAAGCCGACCCCAACGCAGTCGATGAGGTGCGGTGGATTGGAAAAGAAAACAATGCCCTATAGACTGACTCCTCTCTCTACATACCGGAGGATAGGACGGGCAAACGCCGCTCCACGTCGCGTGCTTTGTTGCCAACCGCGACGTCATTCGGGTTCTGCTTGGGGCGGGTGCCGATCTCCACGCCGTCACAAAGGTCTCTTTGCTCTTTCTCTCTCTCTCTTCCTGGATAATTCCACAGCAGTCACTCACTGAACTCACATCAACAGGGCGGGTTCAAACCACTCCATCACTGCATTCGATGGACGGACCACCTCCACGATGAAGCGCTGCACGCAATGCAACTGCTGACTGACGGATGGTGGCGCGAGCTGGGACGCGACCTGTGATGAGATGATCGCCACAGGTAAATCATGTGAGGAGGCCCCGGCGATTCGAGTTTGTATCTCCATGTGGGCACGCGAGCGTGCCGAGGGCCGTCCACTCACGGGCGTCGAGATGGAGACGATCCGACGTGGGCGATCTAACGTGCAGACGTACTTATCTGAGCGAACCAAGTCGCGTAAGGCGATCTACCGCCGCAAGATTTGCGTCGTCGGGACGAGCAAGGCCGGCAAGACGAGCCTCATCAAGTCGCTCACGACCAAGCAGCCTCAGCTCGAGCATGCCGACGACCGCACGATCGGTATTGACCAGTTTCGCCTTCGCTTGCCCGAGCCGGTTCATGGTACTAGTGCCACGACCCACGAAGTGACTTTCTGGGACTTTGCCGGCCAGGATGCGTATCACGTCGCGCATTCGCTGTTCTTCTCGGCACGCACACTGTTTCTCGTGTGTGTCGATTTGGAAGCTTACCTGACTGCGTATATGCAGGCCGATCTCATGTGCAATACCAAAGCACAGCACGAACAGCTTATGAACGAGTTCATCGAGCGCATCGTGCTTCGCTGGGTGCGCGTCATCTTTGCGCGCCAGCCGGACGCCGAGTTTGTGTTCCTCTCGACCAAAGACGACTTGCTCAGGGGGTTCCCACGCTTCACGAAAGAGATCAAGGCGTTTCTGAAGGTCAAGCTGTCGCAAGTCCAAGGCATTGTGGACGTGATGAAGCGTCAGAATGGGCAAAAACCCGCGCACGGGGATCGTCCAGCCGAGACGCTCACTCTACATGCCTTCAGCAAGTACCCCCGTTCTGCCAACGAAGAGAAGGCGACGTGGTCTGACTATTCCCGCCCAGGTCGAACCCAGAAACCATCGAAACTGAATGATGGCACATCTATCTTCGTGAGCTGCACGGACGTGGAATCGGTTGCGGCCTCCCGACAAGCCATCGAAGCGGTCGTGCTCTCAAGTGGCCGCAGCTTTTTGATGCCGGACAGCTACTCACTCGTGCTCAACGCGATCATCGACATGCGAGAGGCAGCGGCACGCGCCCCCGCGCGGGAACGCATCGCCAAGGCGTTTGTTCCCGTGTCGACGCTCTTGCGATCATTGAAGTTAGTCGTGACCAATGTGAACCACCGCGACGTTCTCCAGATCCTCCACGATCTCGGCGATATCCTATGGTACGAAGATCTGGGCGTCGAGCTGTTTGCGGAGACCGTGATTCTGGACCCCATGCTGCTCATCGATTTTGTGCGGCAAGTGATCAACCACGAAGTCTCGGACGAACTCTTGGAGCATCGCGAGCTCGTCGTAAAACCGTTTTGGCGGAGCCTCGCGGACGAAGCTCAGCTACTTGCGATGAATCAAATGCTCGAGAAGTTCCAGCTCGTCCATGCCTCGACCGGAGCCATGGCGTGGGACTCGGATCTCATTGTCCCGGCCATCTGGAAGTCCAAGCAACCGGCCGCGTGGCTTTTTGGAGGCGAAGAAGTGCGGCTCGGATCCGACGCGACGGCCGACGACGAAGACGTGCGAGTGTATTGGGAGTTTGCTTCCCGTACGAATTTCCCAACACGCTGTTTGATCATTTGGTCGCAGCCAGTTACTCTCCGTACTACACTCGCCACGCCGGACCAGACTGGATCGTGTACGAAGAGCCACTAGTGTTCAATTGCCGGGTCATGGTAAGCCGCGATGGGAAATCCATGCAGTGCATGCTTCGCCTAGAAGCTGTACTCGCGAAAGGCGCCGATACGGAGGCGACCAACGAACTGTGGGAGATCTTTCAACTGCTCTGCATGTCGCTTCGCCAAGTGCTGCGTGGGTACCCAGGCCTGCTGTTGACCAGCTACGCGCTCGACGACACGTTGACCAAGCGCATGCGCCTCGAGAGTCTTTTCCAGTTCCCAGTGTCGGCGCGGTCCCGCAAGTGGATGCCTCGAGCCGACGTTTGGGAGTGGTATAAGGCGTTGATCACGCACACGGACTCCTAACTTGGCATCATCTCTCGGAAGACCGTTTGTAACCAGCGTACCAAGCTTGGCAGTATTCAGCGATCTGAAAAGCGTGAAATGCGGGAGCGTCTGCCTTGTGGTAGCCTCGGACTCGTCAGTATGACATCAACAACGTGGATCATGGCCATGCTCGAGAGTGCGACACGCTTCCGACGCTAGAACAAGCGACCTGGATCCACGCCATCCAGAGATCCACACCACGGGCCAGCACTCTTGAACTCGGATGACTCGATCAGAGACCCATGAAATAAGAGCTGGGTTGGCGATGTCTCACGTGCGCGTCTTGTTCCTCTACCCCCGTCGCCTTATTCGATCGTCTCCTCCGTGGTTTCTCTACCGCTCACCCAGCTCATTTCCCGACATTACGCCTTCTGAACAACCAACGCTCCCCTCCACACCACGCAGAGGCCCTCACCTCTCTCTCGCTCTCGCGCACGCATTCACCCGGTTGCCGTCTACTCCACCCAGGACGAATGATCAAGACGCTGGCGCTTGTCGTCCTCGTGTGGATGGTGATCGCTGTCGTGTTGGCGACCGCCGCTGTCGACACCCGGCCTTCGCGTTTCCGCTCGGCCGTTCACTCACCCAGCATTCGCCATAGCAACCTGCTTCGTAAGGGTCACCACGACCACGCGATTGCACCGCTCGCTCCAGCTCCCGGGTTTCTCGCTCGTCGCAGCACGTGGTGGCGTCGCCTCTTCGGTCTCCGGGACGTGTGGTCGTGGGTGAGTGACAAGAAGCAGACCGAGCTCCTCCACAAGGCCCAAGACAAGATCACCGAGAAGATGCGAGAGATCGCCGAGGTCAAGGCCAACGCCACGCACCGTCGCCTCGAGAAATGGAAGCAAGATATCAAGGTCGCCACGGAGCTCGGGACAATGTTCAACACGCTGCGGTTCATTGCCAACCGCATCGGCGAGGTCAACGACAAGGCGTACACAGCGCAAGAGAAAGAGGCTGCGCGGCTCGCGGCGCTCGGCTCCACGTCGTCGTCGTCATCAATGGACGCGGACGCCCGTCAGGCGGCAGTGGTCGTGGCCTCGCGCGCCAGGGCCGCCGTGGCCTACGGACTCGCCACGCCCTCAGTGTCCCCGTCGCCCACCACGACATCACCACCGACGACACTACCGCCCACGCCCACGCCCACCACGCCGCCGTCCGTGTTCGCGCGCATGCAATGGTGATGAAATTGTAATCCTCCGTTCGAAACGAGAGAGAAGTACTACAGTAGTTGAGAAAAACATCAATTACGGTTGATTTTCGATTTCACTTCCCAAGCATGTTGACTAATGGAGCCAGCTGATTGATGGATCGGCAGCTTCGATTGCTGGAGCATAATTCACCCAGCGTTGGCAGGAGACGTCTGTGGCTCCAGGAAGAGGAGCGCGCGCGTGGCCGCCATGGGCAGGTCGTCGTCCTCCGGTCCCCGTGCGTACTCGCGGATTCTCTCGAGCAAGACCGTGTCGGCGACCAGCTCCTTGCGGTTGTCGGGGTTCCCATGGGCCATGTACCCGAGCACGAGCACGGCCTTGGTCTTGACGCGCTCGTCGCCGTTGTGCAGTTGGTATTTGAGCATCTCGACTACGTTCTCAAACTTGGCCGTGTTCTGGATCTTCTTGTTGGCGACCATGGTGCACCCGAGACCAGTGAGCGCCTCGAGCCGCACGAGACTCTCAAGCTCGTCGTCGCCCAGCACCTTGGCGAGCACAGGAATGCCGCCGGCGTCATGCACGTACTTTTGGTGGTCGGGCTGTCCAAACATGTAGTCGCGCAGTGCGTTCGGCGCCTTGTGTTCGTGCTGCCCGTTCGAGAGCGTGACCAGTTCAATGACGCGCGGGAGATCTTCTTTCGAGAGAATCGGACCGACTTCCTTGCCCATGGGCTTCGTCACGACGTTGCGGCGGCACTTGCGGCAGAAGTTGGACCCGTCTGTCATGATGGAGCTGCAGATCTGGCACAGACTCGTGCTCTCGGTCTCCTTGTCGAGCTCGGCGTTCGCGAGCTTCTTGAGCACGACGATGACCTGCTTGATCGTGGCGCGCTCGCTCGGTTCGCTCGCCGTCATCTTTTGCACGAGCGTCCAGATCTCGTCGTTCATGTCTGCCGGGCGCTCGGGCAGCACGCCTTTTTCAATGTTCGCGATGACCTCGTCATCCGGCAAGTTTGCGTACGGGATCTCGCCGCTTAAGGCCTCGATCATGCACAAGCCGAACGAGTACACGTCCGACTCGTACTGAGCCTTGTGGAGCAGCGCCTCGGGCGCTCGCCAGCGCAGCGCACCGGCGCCATCGAGCACCGAGTCGTGCTTGGTCAGCGTCCGGTTGCCCGTGGGCTTTTTGAAGCGGCTGAGCCCAAAGTCGGCCACACGCGCGTAGCCGTCCGCGCCCACGAGAATGTTGTTGAGCTTGAGATCACCGTGGATAACCTTTTTCCCGTGGAGGTACTCGATCGCAAGCGCCGACTGGAAGAGGAACCGCCAGAGACGCGACTTGTCCTTCTTGAGGTACTCGCTCAAGTCGCCCTTGGTCGCGTCTTCGCACACGAAGAAGGGCGGCGCCGTCACGTGGCACGCGCCGTACAGTTTGAGAATGTACGGGTGCGACATCTTGGACCAAAGGTCGGCCTCTTCGATGAACTTTTTGCGCAGCTGGGCGCTCAGGCGCTTGTCGCGGTCCTCGTCCAGCAGCACCTTGACAACGACCTTGGTGCCGGAGCCCCACGTGCCGTAGTGGACAGCGCCAAAGGATCCCTTGGCGAACCGACGGCTCTTGTAGTTGATGTCGCTCTCGGGCACGAACCACTCGGGCAGGTGCACGTCGTCCGAGTTGGCAATGTCCTTGATCTTGTCGCGCAAGTGCTGCGCCGCCAGGTTGGCGTGCCATTGGAGACGGTCGCCGTTCTTCTGCGCATTGCACAGCAGCGTGGCCGCCTCGAGCGCGAGAAGCGAGTCTTGCCGATACAGCGAGACGGTCGCATCGTCGTTGACGGTTTCCGCGACGGCCGCCTCAAACGCGGCAGCTGCGGCATCGAACGGCTTGCGCCAGGCGGTCGATGGCCGCTTGTCCTCGCGCAGTAAGATGGTGACGTTGTCGAGGCCGCCTTCCAGGTAGTTGTAGACGTTTGGCGCGCCTGCGTGGACCTCCCGGAGCCGCTTGGCGATCTTCTTGTGCTGCAGCACGCGGTCGGCAAACGACATGGAGCAGTACTGCTGGAGCAGACCGGCAAACTTGACCACCTCCTCGACGAACGAGCGCAGCGCGCGCTGCTTGTCGTCTAGGGGGGCGTTGGGGTATTGCGTCTGGAGCTCATCGCGCGTCGCCTCGAGCCGCGCGAGCACGTCGCGGAAGAGCGGCTCGGCCCTGTCGGCGTTGGCGCAGTGCACAGCGGCGTCCTCGAGCGCCTGGCGCACGCTCGTGCCGGTCTCGTCCTTGTCATTGCGGATCACAAAGTCGTCGACGGACCACATTGTGCTCGTTCGGATGCAAATCTCTCATGTGCCCACAGCGCGAGGACGCCACGGGCGACTGGACCTCTTCCGGCACTGGGAGAGAGACTTTTGTGGGCCAGAGGGGGAAAGTCAAGGGCTCTGCAGCTGGAGCCCGTCAGTTGATTTTCCACTGAGTACCAAAACAAGGTGAGCTACAAGATAAATCATCCTTGAATTGCACCTTGTATTGAGAAAATCTATTAGTATCTCACCTAGTTTTGTGAAACTTAGGTTGTGATTTATATGCGCATAGAAAGGACGAGACCTTCCATGAAAAAAATGATGGGTTCGCAGAGGTTGCGCGAAGGTCGCTTGCTCTCTCCACAAAACGAAGTGACCCATTTCAAGCAGCTCCTGTTCCTTCTATTCGCCCCCTCGCGCGGACGTCCTGTTCTATCCTATCACGCATTGTCCAGGAGAATTGCGCGCACGTCGGCCGGCAGGCTGGTTTTCTTCCCACGCAGAAACTCCATGTGGATCTTGTCAATCTGCCGCTTGCGGTGGAGTCCGCGGCTGCTGTCGTTGCGCAGCGCGTGGAGCGCGCGCACCACGTTGCAGCAAAACGGCACGCGGAAGTCGGCGGGCATGGCATAGATGTCAGTCATGATGGCGAGATGCGTGACGAGCTCCATGCGTTCAAGATCGCCCGGCGACTCGAGTCCCTTCTCACTGATGAAGAGCGCGAGCTTCGCCGGGATGTGTGGGATGTCGCTCCGACTCCGTTCATGGAGCACCTTGGAGATGATCCACCAGCGATCGCTGGCCATGCAGGCGGGCATGAAATCATCGAGCATCTTAATGCGCGAGCGCACGGGGAACACGAGCCAGTACCGCTCGCTGATCATGTCCCAGAGCTCTTCGTTCGACACGGTTGCCGTGTCACGCGCGAGCAAGCGGAGAAGCTTGGTCGCCATTGGCAGCGTCAGTGCATATTTGAGCATTCGGTGGGCGTCCAGAGCCTCGAGCAATTGCACCGTCAACGCGGTGTCCTGCTTCGCCACGATGTACGCGCACACATTGCCGAGGCACGCGAGCACGCTATTGTCGCGCCGCGCACGCCCCTTCTGCTTGTACGCGTGGGCGTGCAGCACGAGCGTCCACGCGTCCACGGGCTTGTCTTCCATGAGCAGCGCGTTCACGGCCATGGTGACCACCTTCACAGACGTTGGCGGCATGCCAAAGTACTTTTCGTACAGCGCGACGTACTCGGCCACGCGCTCATAGTCGTGGAGAAAGAGCGCTGCCGCGATGACGCGAGGGAAGAACAGATCGCGCTGTGGCTCGAGCTGTTCTTCGATCATGTCGTCAAACAGCTTGAGCACTTTTTCACAGGCCGATGCCTGCTCGGCGTACGTCTCGGGCGCGTTCTCTTGGTCGGCGATGCGCGCCAGGCACTCGCCGAACTTCTCCTCCAAGAAGAAGAACCTCTTGCCGTCCTTCTTGCGACCCCTCGAGGTCGACTTGCGGTCGAAGAACTGCGAGTCGAGCGCGCGGATCGCGTTCAGATAGTCGGGGACGCGGAGCTTGAAGCCCTTGAACTTCATCTCGTTCACGACCACGTCCATCATCGCCGGGTTCTTGGTCACGCGGGCAAAGAAGAGCATTTGCCGATAGAAGTAGAGGTTCGTGGGGCGGTCGTCCTTCTGCATTTGGTCAAAGAGCGCCTCGACGGCGCTGTACTCGCGCTTGGCGATCAGAGCGTTGAGGTACGTGAACGTCATGTTGGCCGTCGGGAACACGCCCTGCTCGAGCGCGTTCTCGTAAATGGTGAACACCTGCGTAAAGTCGCCCAGCGCCGCGCTCGCGCCGGCCGCCCATGAGTAGTACGACCGGAAATGCTTGCTGAAGTCCACCTCGACGTCGTCCGTGAACACTCCGCTGTCGCCCTGCGGCACTACGATAGTGCCCAGCTCCGAGGCGAGCCACTCGCGGTGGTGGAACACGGCCATGGCGAGCGCGGGGCGCTCCTTCTGCACGAGCAGCGCGAGGGCTTCGTTCTCGGTCGCCTTGGTGACGCGGTCGTCGTACCATCGCGGGTGGTACTTGGTCACCGCCTCTGCGGCCGCGACGGGGTCTTCGTAGCTCTCGAACAGGCGACACGTCACATGCTGCAGCTTCGGGTGCGACTCGTACAGCGGCTGGTAGCACTCGTACACGACCTTGAGCAGCGTGTCGAACTCGCCGGCCTCGGCGAGCCGCTGCATCCACTGCTTCTTGCGCTCCATCGCGACGCGCAGCTGCTTGGCGAGCTCGCGCTGCTCGTCCGCCGACAGATCCACCGCGGTGTCATCGCCCTCATCATACGCGGCGGCATTCTCGAGCGGCTCATACTCATCATCCTCTTCTTCGTCCATTTCATAGCCAAACGACAGGTCGTCGTCGTCATCGTCGCTGTGGTCGCCGCGCTCCTCCTGGTCGCTCTCATCGTCGCCAAATGCCTCGGAGATCGCGAGCGACGGCAGCTTCTGCTTGCCGCCTGCTGACGCAGTCGAAAAGCTCATCCATTGCGGCGACGCCGGAACGGTTCTACGCCACGCCAGCGCGCGCGAGCGGTCGGAAACGGCGCCGCCGTCGAGCGTGAACACGCCCGCTGATCGTACGCGACGCAGCAGCGCGCGGTGGCGCGAGGCGCGCGAGAGAAACGCCGCGATCTGCGCGCCGCTCGTCGCCATTGTAGAATCTGCGGTGATATGTTGGGCTGGTGACCAACGGATACGTTGGGACAAAGGTTACTGTAGTGAAGGTTACAGTGAGTTGGATACGATAGAAATGGAATAAAAAACGTAACCTTTCAAGATCACTTGATTCAGTGGATTATAACAAAACCGAACGAGCGAGACCTCCCACGATCACGGAGCACTGCAGCTCAAGCCGTCTGCCATCAGCACGTTCTGTCCGTAGCAGTAACGTGATCTCCTCCGAGCATGATATACTAGTGTATGCTATATCCACACGTGTCGAAACGGCGGTCCAAGTCGTCTTCTTCCGATCTTGCTGTCTGGGCTGCTGTCCACTATCACGCCTTGTCAGCTCTTGAACTCGACACGACCGCGACGGCTTGGCTAGAGGGTGTTTGTTATCCTGACGTGGCTTGTTGGGCGTTCTGCAGGATTGTCGCCAGCGCGGCATTCGATTCGCTACGACGAGCAGTCAGCTTGAACGCGTCGTCAAGGCGCAAGACATCGTCGAATCGCCCGGCGGCCACGTAGCACTGCAGCAGCCGCTCAAAGAACGCGTCGGGAATGCCGACATACACAGACTGGTCCACATCCGAGAGATGCGTCGCTTTCGCCACCTCGGCCTGAATCTTGTCCAATCGCGGCTGCAGCACGCGCTCGCCAAGCTGGATGGCGTCGTCCCACTGGCCGAGGGTCGCGTACTGCTCCATGCGCTTGATCGTCGGGGCGCCGAACGGGAGGTCGATGTTGGCCTCCAGCGCGTACTCCATCATGCGGTCGTATTGTGCACTCCAGCCACGCGAGTCGCAGTCTTCCAGCACCAGCTGCAACACGAAACTTGTACGTCTGACCACGGCGGGCACGCGTTCCCACAAATCGATAAAGTGGGAGACCACCTCATCAGGAGTGAGTCCTTCGGTCTTGAAGAAATGGCCCACGACACGGCGCGTCACGCGGTCGCCAGCATAGTGGCCTCGCGACTGCATGAGCAGCAGCATCTGGTCCACTTGGTCGCGCGACGGGGAGCCCTCCAGCATGGTCCAGAGGATCTTGTTGAGGCACTTGGCTTCACGGTCGGCTTCCTTCGATGCGGGTGCCGTCGACGCCTTCTGCTCGCGCTGCTGTTCAATCTCGATCCACGCGCGGACCATGGCGATCAGCGTATCGTACTGTGCATTGGTGGAAGCCACCGTGCACGCATTCACGAATCGTCTACGGAACGGGGCGATCCCCTGCGCGCGATAATCGCGGAAAATCTCCAGTGCCAGCTCGTGTTGGCCGTGCAAGACGCACGAGTTGAGCACCATACTCCATATTTTCGGCGGGAGCCGGTAGCCGGCCTCGTGGACCATGCGTCGGTAGACGTGCATGGCGTGCTCCAGTCGCTCCAGCGTCTTGTCGCCAAGCAGACACGCCTTGATCGCCATGTCGTACGAGTTCACATTGAACGTCAAAAGCGTCGGGGTGTCGAGGGCGTAGTCCAGGATCGTGCTGGACAAGCGGCTGTTATGCTCCATCATGCATGCATTCTGGAGATTGAAAACAGCCCTGTGCGGGAACAAGATCGGGAGCAGCTTCACGCCACCACGCTGCTCGAACTGCTGAATCATTTTGGCGTGTTCTTTTAACTCGCCCAGCGACGCGATGTAGAGTGCGTTGAAGTGGTCGTTTAGAGTCGTGAGCTCCCCGACCGTGTCGGCATCGCTGCTGCTGGTCACGGCCGAGCGCCACTGCAAGCTCTCAGTCTCGTATCCTTCGACAAACTGCGTCAGCTCGAGGTGGCTGCCCATCCGGAAGAGCGCGTTCAGCATCTTGCGCGCCACGTACATGTCGCTCACCAACAGCACGCGGTCGCGCGGGACAAACACCGTGTTGCTAGACGCCTCGTACGCCTCCTTATGGATGATCATGTGGCGCTTGCCTTGCTGGATCAACGAGAGCATCTCGGGTACACGCACCATGCGGATGGCGAGCGAGTCGGCGGGGATCTCGACGCGGGCGGTCGATTCCTTGTCCTTCGGGTTGACGCGGGCCCCCACGGTCGCCAAGAAGCCCTTGCCCGTCACGACCAGCGGCCTTTCCCTCGACAGGACAGACCACTTGGCCGTGAGTTGCTCGACCGTGCGCGAATTGCGGATCGTGGACGAGAAATCCGTCAAACAACGGAGAGCCCGAGCCTGATCGTCTCCTCGGTCTTGCTGCTGCTTGGCTTGCTGGGGCTTCTTCGCGGTCGAAAGCACACGTGCATGGACTACGCGTCCATGCGCATCGCCTCCAGTGGGTAGCAGCGCCACTGGCGGTCGCAGAGCCGCGGTAGACACCGTCGGAACGCGCCGCGCGCCGCTCCATCGTCGCCACATGATACCTCTCCTCTTGTCCGCTCAAATCTGACGGACAGTGTTGGATTTATTTTGACCAATGGATGATTTTGCAGTAATCTTTTTATCCAATAATATCAACCCAGTGGTTTTGACCATCTGTGAGATCTCCAAATGGCTACATTTTGCAGATTGCTCCCCCAGAGTCGACAAGAGCCAATGGGCATCACGGCGTGGAGGTTCACCGAATAGCGCTCCTACCCCGCGCTTACACAGTCCTTCGAGGTGATCGAGGCCTAGCGCTCGATCGGCTCTGGCGCCTCCACCGCCTGTTCGCCCGATTTCGCTTGTGTGACTGTACGCGTCGGTTGTGCCCCCGACTCAGGTCACTGAACCTGAGCAATGTCAAAACCTCTCCAGTTTGCGGCTTACTAATTAAGAATTTCGTCGCAATCGCGGGATCATCCCTCCGGCGGCTTACCGTGGGCAGCACCTACGACAGTACAGTCGCGATCCCCATCGTGGAACAGAACTCCCATCTTGCTGCGGCAACGAGACATCGCTGCGGCGACTGCAGCAGCCCTCGTTGCACCCCACGGGGTTGTTGGCGTTGGAATAGCTCAAGCGGTTCGTGAACGAGCACCCGACGATTGAAGGCGTGGAGATCACCCACGGAATCCACCTCGATGGACGCTACGAGCATCAGCAGTACGCACTTCGCTGTGAGCAGTTTGTGGCCGGCTACGATGGCAGCGGATTGGACTGGATCGAACCGGTCTCGCCGGCAGCGAAAGTCGCGCTTCTATCGGTACCATGGGTGGGTTATCTCCCATCTCCGCTTGTGGAGAACGTGTGGGCGTTTGCAGCGAGTCAGTTGACTGGGAAGAACAACTCTAAAGAAAATAAATTGTCAATATTAATATATCAGGGCGACACCGTATCGCAACCGCAGCAATCGCTCGTGAACGAACCCAACGAGAAGCGCTCTGCATTCGTTTGGCGCAAAGCGTTGGTGGCGGCTGCTGAGGAAATTCGAACAGGATCCAAATGACTAGACCACTCGGATTCCCTCGCAAACCTGGCGTCTGAAGTCGACAAAGTTTCCATGGTTTCCACCCATGGTTTCCTCTCGCCATCTGACTTGACGAAGATGGTTCTCTGAGCGGAGTCCCTAGAGATCCCACCCCAAACTTTTTTTGATCACTCCCGAACTTGTTTAGTCAAATTTCTCTTGGGTTCTCTAAGTAAATTGGCGTCACGGCGTAGGCCACATCAACCAACAGGACACCTCGTTGAGATGGGCACCATACTTTTGTATCACACGATCGAAGAAAGTATGGGGTGGGATCTTTAGTGTCTGCCCTCACACGTGTTGGCCAGAAGCGTCCGTTTCAGAGGTTGTTCTCGTCATGAAGAAAGGAATGAGCTCTCTGCTGATTGTGCAGACGCAGCCAGCGCTTAATCAAATTACGCTCTTTGTTTGACGGCTGCGATCAGCAATACGATCGCGGCGACCACTGGAAGGCGGCGCCGACGACCAACTCGACTCAGGTCAGCGATCCAGTTCTGAGTCTGATGCGCTGTGATCCATATACGGCAAATACCATAAACAAATGATAGACCTATATACGGTTAAAGCCGTATTCTAGAGCAGTTCTGTCTGCGGCCAATCATCATCAGACCATCTTCTCAAGATGTGGACACGATGGCGCATGGCGCGACCGGCGGTGGGCCGCATTTCCACGGCAAGTAGCACGGCGCTGCAGCGTCCAGCGTGGCTCCAAGTGCGCGCAACGGTTGTGTCTGGTCTTCCGCTCCATGGACGTACCTTTTCGACCGCGAACGAGTCCGTACAAGCCGGGCAAGCGCCAGAAGCAGGTGACGTCCACGCGCGAGCCAGACGCAGTATTGGCGATTTCTCGCGTACGATCCGCAGCGCGCGCTCCGCCGAGGATCTCACGGTGATGTGGTCGGTCCTCTCTCGGCACGAGCCCGTGGTCGTCGTGGACGGCGACGGGTTGCGGCCCGTGGGCTCGCTTGTCGATCCGTTCGACGAGACGTCGCCGCGGGTCCAGATCCCCACCGACTCGTTCGCCGTGCGAATGGTGCCGACCGCCGAAATGCTGTCGCTGGTGCACCAGGGCAAGCGCAGCACGGTCATCGAGATCTCGCCGCAGTGGAACCCGCTGCCGGCTGAGATGGATACCGGGATCGATAGTACTGAGAACGCCGAGTCTTCTCTCACGATCACCCCCACGGACGGCGTCGTGCTGGTGAGCGAGCTCTTTGTCGTGCGCAAGATCCTCCGTGCGCTCTCGCGGCACGAGCATCACGCCGAGTTCACACAGTTCCTGGAGGCGTACGAGGCCGCGAGTCTGGTCGTTCGCTCGGGAACTGCTGACCCGCTTGCCGAAGAACTCACGACAGTAGGGAACCTCATGGACGCGTTCTACATCGTGGCCCTTGGGAAGTTGAGGGAATCCGCCAAGATGCTCGAGCGGTTCCAGCAGCAAGGCGGCGGAGACGTGAGCCGGATCCTCGGGTCCAGAGAGGCCCTCACCAGTTTGCTGGATGCCTGCATGATGGAAGGAGACGGAGGCCTCGCGCGCCGCATTCTGGACGGTGCCCTCGATCGCTCGGCACTTTTCACGGTCTATCCAGTGCTGTTCACGCGGGCGCTGAAGGCGTGTCTACGAGGGAAGACCAAGTCGCTCGAGGGGCTACACAACGCCGCGCACATTTACCGCCGCATGGTCCACGAAGCCGGGTACATCCTCCAGCCGACCGAGTGGAGTTTGCTATTCAACGCCTGCGTTTACCTGGGGCAAAAGGACCTCGCTATCGAAATCTTCCGTCAGTATCGTACGCACGGCATAGCGCCGTTCCAGAGACGGTTCCAATTCGCGATCCGCATGGCGTGTCGCCACGCACAGTACGGCGTGGCCGTCGAGATGGCGCGCGCGTGGATCGAGATCGAAGCCCAGCACCAGCCGCCACGCAAGCCAGTGTCGCGAGAAGACAAAGCCCGTCGGCGACGGCGCCGAGCAGACGAGGCCGAATGTCTCAACAAGATCCTGTGGGAGATGCTCAAGCAGCACCCCATGCGCGAACACGTTGAGCAAGTGCTTGTCGCCATGCAATCGCAAGGTTTCCAAGCTGGTGCTCTCGTGATTCGTCGTGTCGTGACCCACTTCTTCGCTGCTGCCACAAGCGACGAGGACCAACTCGCCCCTGAGGCCGTGCTCTGCCGGTTCTTTGAGTTGTGGGAACGCGTCCCCGACACAATCCAGCGCACCAGTTTCGTCTTGCATCTGGTGCTGGACGAGTGCGCGTCGCGCGGCTGGACGGACCAATGCGAGCGCGTGCTCGAGTACGCGCTGGAGAATGGAGTCGATCTCCCGCTCGAGAGTATGGCCAAGCTCATGGACCTGTACGCAACCCGCGGCCAATTTGACGAGGCCATCAAACTCGGCGAGCTCGTGCTACGACCTCAATTGGAGCGAGCGGCCAAGAATCGCCACAACAACAGGAGAGAGAAGAACCGCGGCGGCCAGAAGAGCGTTTCGTTCCCAGACTCGTTCTTTGAGAGTCTGCTGCGGTGCTACTTATTCCTTGAGCGCTTCGAGGATGTCGTGCTCGTCGACGATGTGTTCCGGCTAACGAAGCGTCGCAGTGGTGAGAATGCCGCGCTTGCGACGATCCTGCGGGTCGCACGGGAGATGGCAAATTAGCTTTTACCATGCCACAGCGACATCGAGATAATGTGGTGCCCCCGACGCAGTTCATACGGCTAATGGGTTAATTCGAGTAATACAGCAAGAATGATATCGCGCTGTAAGTGGGAACTGATGGGCCAACCAAACAGAGACAATCCAGAACGAACACCGGCACCGCACAAGGCGAACAACACAAGCTTCCATTACCAGCTTCCTATTCAGCAAGAAGAATATACACTGCAGGGGAGCCAAGCCAACTGCGACCGCGATCAGTAACGATCGTCCGACGCGTTTCGGTACGATCCTCCTCCGCTACCGCTACCGTACATGCCGGTGTTGGTGCTGCGGGTCCCCGACGGGTTCGACGGGTACGTGTCGTCGCCAGCGTAGTCGCGGTCCATCGAGCTCGCCTTGGAGCTGCCGCTGTACCCTTGCGACCCAGAGCCTGCGTACGCATCGTCGTCGCGACCTTGTCCGTATGAACCGCCACTATGCCCAGCATACGAGCTGCCACTGCTACTGCCTCCAGCATACGAACTGCCGCTGCCTGAGCCAGCGTACGAGCCTCCGCTTCCAGCCGTGTACTCACCACGGCCACTCGTGTACGAGTCGTCGCGGTCGCGATCGTAGCCGCGTGACGTCGAGCCGCTGTACCTTCCTCCGCTGGGATCGTCTTGCTTCTGCGAGCGGTCCTGGTCCGACTTGTCGGTGCCCTTGAACAGCGACGATGTCATGCCGATGCCGTGTGCAATCGGGTTGTCGGTCAGGAAGCTGCCCGAGCTCTGCTTATTGCGGTCGTTGTCGTACTCGCGCGAGTCGTCGCGGCAGCCGTAGCTGCTGTCGTCGTCGCGCTTGTGGTAGCGGCCACTCGTGCCGGCGCCGTACGTATCGTCGCGGTTCATTGGCGTTGGCGTGTCGTCCGGGCGGCGGTCGTTTTCCGATTGATTGTTGCCCATTCGCGTGGGCGATACTCGGGACTCTGTTGGGGTATTCGAAACAGCGCAAAACCGCGAATGAAGCATGCTCTGAGCTCCTGAAAACCTCGCCTTCAACTTACTGGGGACATTCCCAACCGTGCGATGGCGAGTTGTGTCTTTCCTGTCCCGGCTTGAAGTTCATTTTGTGGGACCAGGCAAAGTGGTTGAAGCTTTGACGTCAACTTCAATAGCAGAACATGGCTTGTTCGAAGTTTGTCTCGGGTCAACCTACGTTGTATGCGATGTCGGGTGCGACCCGAGGGGACGATAACCGACGCAGAATTCACCCACACGTGTCAAAGCTGAGCCGCCGTGTTGCTGATGCCCAGGGCCTACCTGATAATAGACAGACCCTCTCCCCTTCGCTCACCTCACTTCGTCATTGTTGTTTAACTGGTTAAAAATACATTCTTATCGGCTCTTCATCGGCTCGCACACTACACACTAAGGCAGGAGTTGTCCACGCCAACCTTCACACTTGTCGACAAGCAGTGATAAAGGCACACCATGGTCTGGAAAGTGTATACGACCGCACAAATGGATGACGTCTCGCGACGGCTCTTCATGCCACTCATTCTGCTGGTCAACTACACGCTGCTGCTCTACCTTCTCACGTTCTACTGGGCGAGACGCAGCGAATGGCGCGTGCGCTTGCTCTTCATGTTCGGCTCGCTGGGCGTGGCCTGTCTCGTCCCGTTCGCCGATCCGAGAGACCAGGTCGTGGGCAACCTCAACGATGTCTCTGAGGCGTGCTGCGGCCTCACGTTCCTCCTGCAGATCACGATCATCGGCTGCGACCTCAACCGCAAGATCAAGTTCCGAACTGTTCTGGCCCTCACGTACGTGGCCGACATTCTCATCGTCGCTGACTGTATACTCGTCGTAGTTTCGATCATGGACATTGTCCATGACGGCTTGATACCCGCAGGCCTCAAGGTAGTTCTGCCTAACGCGTGCGAGAACGTTACGCTCGCGTTCATTTTCGTGTTCGGGTATTACTACATAGTGATCTCGCGTGGGTGGCGCGACGTGTGGACGAACCGCAAGCTCGAAGTGTGCCTGTATCTGCTGTACGCGACCCACGAGGTGCCGTTCGCAGTGCTCGAGGAAGTGAGCGGCTTGTCGTGGAAATCGGTCCAGGCGCTGTGAATCGCGTGACGCTTGCCGGTTGTCTCTGGGCCACCGCACGTGCAAAGATTCAAAAGGCGTCGGTCGATAGTACAGCCTCGGCCACCCACACGACGCCATCGCTGCAACAGCGATCCAAGTCAAGTTCGAGCCGGGTTCGCAGGGCGAGCGTGTACGCCGTGGTAGCAAAGCAATCCAAACAGCGGACCCAGCACCACCTCGCTGGTGAAGATCGGCCACAGTTGGCAGCGGTGAACAAGTTGACGCCTTCACTTCCGTAATAGAAGAGCAGACTAACGGTACTGGCACCCAATTCTGTTCTATTTCACAGTATACATCTTGATTCTGACAAACTCTGTGTGTTCTCACGGCGTGAAGGATCTGGAGCTAGGCGAGACATCTTCCCGCTTGGTGGGCTCGATACCATCATGACCAATGCTCCGATGGCTACATTTGTACTCTACTGGACTGGCTTGGGAGGGCTTCTGTCCCCACCTGAAGACAGTTATTGCGCGTGGTTGACGTCACCATTTGAGTTTCGTCACGTAATTGTACGAAATCACCATGATGAACTTCTCGGCGATTCATCTTGCCCAGTGGTCGAGATAAAGAATACCTTGTATTAATATTTTGATTTAGTATTTACTTACCACCAGCTACAGTATATAAAGTTGCCGTTCTACCAAGGAACAGGAAGCGTCTAGTCGATGCCCGCTGCGGACTGTGTTCGATCAGCACCAACGAGCTGGTGCTCGGTTTGCTGCTCGGATTCCTTGTCTGCCACAACGTACACAGTCCCCGTGCGAGAGCGGCTCGAGCATGCCTTGCCAGGCGGTTGCGTCGACAGAGTCGTGTGGGCGACTGAGACTGCACTGTCGACAGACGCTGTTTGAATCTTTGTACGTGCAGTGACCCAGAGACAACCAGCCAGCGTCACTCGGTTCCACAGTGCCTGGACCGACTCCCACGACAATCCGCTCACTTCCTCGAGTACGGAGAACGGTACCTGATGCGTCGTATAAAGCACGTAGAGGCACACTTCGAGCTTGCGGTTCTCCCACACGTCGCGCCACCCGCGCGAGGCGATGATGTAGTAATAGCGAAACACGAAGATGAAGGCGAGCGTGAGACTCTCCCACATGTTGGGCAGCATTCGCTCAAATCTTTCAGCGAGAACGTCGCCAACGATCGCGTTTACCATCGAAAGCACGACCAGTGCACAGTCGACGACGATGAGGATTTCGGCCACGTACGTGAGGATCATCACAGTTCGGAACTTGATCTTTCGGTTGAGGTCGTAGCCGATAATTGTGATCTGCAGCAGGAAGGTGAGGCCGCAGCACGCTTCCGAGACGTCGTTGAGGTGGGTAAATGTGTGGTCGTCGGGATCAGCGAGCGGGACGAGACAAGCGATACCCAGTGAGGCGACCGCGAAGAGCAAGCGTACGCGCCATTCGCCGCGTCTAGTCCAGTAGAACGTGAGCAGGTAGAGCAGCAGCGTGTAGTTGATCAGTAGAATGAGCGGCATGAAGAGCAGTCGCGAGATGCTGTCCGTTTGTGCGGTCGTATACGTCGTCCAGACCATGATGTAACCTTTCTCGCCGCTTGGTGTGAAGCGCGTGAGCCCTGGCTGCTAGAACGAACTGCCCAATTGGTAAGAAGAGGAAGGGGTGGTGAGCTAGCGTGATAAGAATACTAGTAAGCAATCTCCCAGCTGAACAACGATGCCAATTTTGGGCGAGAGCAACTCCAGATCGCATGAAGAAAACGGCTCAAACCAATCGCTGACGTTTCTCCAAGAACGACGTTCTGAGCTGACTGGCCCGGGAGAACACAACGTTTTGAATATACTCTCCACTGTCCCGAGTGGTATCTTCGTCCTGCTCCCTTATCTACTCATCATCGTCTTCAAAGTCGTAGTAGCTCCACGGTTCGAACGGGTCTTCCCAGTCTTCGAGCCCTTCTTCCTTGCGGTACTGACTCATCTCGTTGTCCGTTAGGAGACACGCATCGAGCGCCGCACGGATAGCCGCGATCTCGTTCTTGGCCTTGTCAAAGCGGCCGATAAACACAATCTCCTGGCCGCGGTCACCAAACTCGAGCGCCATGAGCTGCTCGTAGTTGGGCAGCGCCTTCATGTCGCGCGTGCGGCGTTTCTCTGGGAACGCCTGGATCCACATGCCGCCATTCGCCATCGTGCAGTAGAGACCGGCCTGCGACCACGTGCCGTAGTTTTTTGGCCGCGTGCCGAGCCAAAAGACGCCCTTACTGCGCAGCAAGTTCTTGAAGAGACCGTGCTGCTTGTTGTGGAGTCGCTCCCGCAGCGTTTCTTCGTCCAACGGCTGCGGGGCCTCGTCCATCTCCTCGTCTCCTTCTTCATCATGCTCCTCCTCCTGATCGGTTTGCTCTTCCTCTTCTTCTTCTTCCTCGTCGGCGTGCTCGTCGTCCATGGGTGGCGGCGGCAAGTCGGGACTCTCGACGATCACAAACTCTTTCTGGATCAGCTCACCGAGCCGCAGCGGATGGAACGGACGCCGAGCTGAGTACAAGAACGAGCCGATGCCGTACTCTTCGGTTTCCGGTGTGTGCGGCACAGTGAGCGATTCGAGCCATCCCTCGCGGGCCTGCGCTCGCTCAAAGCTAAACAGCTTAGTACCCAGCAATTGCTTGGGGTCCACTTTGCCCTTGACGCTCGTGAGGATCTCCGCGTACGTGTTGAACTTGCGAATGACCTTTTCGATCTGCTGCAACTCCGTGGGCGGCACGAGGTCCGTCTTGTTGAGCACGATGACATCGGCAAACTCGATCTGGTCCACGAGCAAGTCCGTGAGCGTGCGCGTGTCCTGCTCGGGCAGCTCATTCTTGTGCTCTTCGATCTGCGCAAGCATGCGGTGGTCCTCAAAGACCTGAAAAAAGTTGCCAGCATCGACGACCGTCACGCACGTGTCGAGCTCGGCAATGTCCTTGAGCAGCGGCAGCTTCTGGCCGTCGCTGCCCACGCCCGAGAACAGCTCATCCACTTGCATCGTGGGCAGGCCCTTGCTCTTCTTGTCCTTGGCCGTGTCGTGGCCGTGCGTGTGCTTGGGTTTCTTCGCCTCCCGGTCGTCGACTTCCTCCATGGCGTCCTGGGTTCCTTCTTCTTCAGGCAGCTCAAAGGCAAAGGTCTCGGCGACCTGCATGGGCTCACTGATCCCCGAGCTCTCGATCACAATGTAGTCGATCTCGCCACCTTTGGCGATACGTGCAATCTCCTCGAGCAGATCCACACGGAGCGTGCAGCAAATGCAGCCGTTCTCAAGCCGCACAAGCTGCTCCTCGCGCTTGAGCACGCCCGACTTGGCCACGAGGTCGGCGTCGATGTTGTGCTCTCCCATGTCGTTGACGATCACGGCCACGCGCAGCTTGTGCGACTTGTTCTGGAGGATATGTTGCAGCATGGTGGTCTTGCCGCTCCCTAGAAAACCCGAAAGCAGCGTCACGGGGATCAGCTTTTTTGCCTTGCTGTCGGACGCGCTAGTCGCGGTGCCGGCCGAAGCCGTCTTGGTTGGGCTCGTGGTCACTTGAGGCGCCATTTTCGATTGTGAAGAAAGCGTGAGGAAACTTTGTGGCGCCACCAAAATCGCGTCGCAGCCATTCATTCTCTAGAAAAGGGTGGTTTCCATCTTGTAGCGCTAACTCTCATGCTCTTGCCCAAGATCATTCATGGCAAGTGATAAGTCATCCCTCCTTTTTACCAGCGACGCCGCCATCGGACAAGTCGTAGTACTGGCATTTCTATAGTAACAGAGCGTCACGTTGGACTGGACCACCAATACGGTCTCGTGGGCAAGGGAGAGGAGGGAAGACTTCAACATTGAGCGGCCGTCGTCGGACAACACGCGACCGGCTTTCCGGCGGTACCTGTAGGCGCAACCGTCAGTCAGCACAGTCACTCTTCAACACTTGGATAGTTAATACCCGTACATATCGTATGCTAGTTCTACCTAAATATACTACGTAGTAGTGAACTTTATCTCTGAGAATTAATAGTACTCTTATATAACATATTTGTTGTGCATGCCATATTGAACGGAATCAAGATGGCTGCTCTCACCATATCTCCGACGACGGTTTGAACAGCGACGGGTCATCTCTGCTCCGACGACCAGACCCGCCGTCGGATGAGAATTGACGTTATTACTCAAGAACTAGCATTTACGGGTACGTTGCAGGCCACCAGGATCCATGAAGAGCTGATCACGTTATCCTCAGGGCGTTCGTCTCGACAGCGTGCCCTTGCTAAGTTCAGGGCATAGCACGGACCAGCATGTCGTCGTCCACAGACCCCCACACCTCGACGGCATTGGCACCATCCAGGCGGATACGGTACGGATTTCCTTCGTCCCAGATCTTGATGATCGTGGCGGACTTGTACCCACCACGCACGCGCGCTTGGACGCGATCGCCCACGCTGAACCGCAGGGCACCGGCCTTGCAGTCCAGAAAGCCCTGCGTGAGCTGCTCGCGGTCGAGGTTTTTCCCGATGAACACGAACCGCGACTCGCGCGTATCGTCTAGCACCCACGGAGTGGTGAAGTTGCCGTCGAACAACATGTGCACGCCCTGGAACACAAAGCGCTGGTCCATGCCCATGACGTGGATGACGCCCTTGTAGCGCAGCAGGTCGTTGCCCTTGGTCACGAGAAGCTCCTGGATCCAGTCCTGTAGCTTGCCCAGGTTCACAGGCTCGGTCATCTTGAACCCGACCGACGTGACGGACGTATCGTGCTCGTGGTCTGTGTTCTCCAGAAAGTCGGGCTCCTTGACGAGGATCCTGTCGAGATCAAAGCCCTGGATGTTGAGCAGCAACTTCGGGTCCACCTTACACTGCTGGCACTGGACGATGTCGACCGTCTCGTTGATCTTCCGGATCTCTTTCGTGATGGTCACGAGCTCGCCGTTGGAGACAAGATCAATCTTGTTGAGTAGTACGCGATCCGCGAACGCGACTTGCTCGACGCTTTCGTTCTCGACGGTCTCGGGCTTGACCTCAAGGAGGTGCTGCAGAATGTGCTTGGCGTCCACGACCGTGATGATACCGTCGAGCTTGCATCGCTGCGAGATCGTCTCGTCCACAAAGAACGTCTGCGCCACTGGCGCAGGGTCGGCCAGCCCCGTCGTCTCGATGAGAATGCCGTCCAACTGGCGGTCCTTCTTGAGGATCTCCTGGATGATGCGGATGAGATCCCCACGCACCGTGCAGCAGATGCAGCCATTGTTCATCTCGACAATGTCTTCTTCCGCATTGTACTTCCGCTGGCGGATGAGAGCGTCGTCGACGCCGACTTCGCCAAACTCGTTCTCGATGATCGCAAACTTCATGCCGTGCTGCTCGGTCAGAATGTGGTTGAGCAGCGTTGTCTTGCCACTGCCGAGAAAACCCGTGAGGATCGTCACGGGGATCAACTTGGGCGGGGGCACGACACCAACTTTCATGCTGGTTCTACTGGGGACGATGTGCTGGGGTGTTGGGGAGTTGGGGAATGAAGCGACTGCGCGTGGAGTTGCATTTCAATGGAGCAGGAGCCTGCCGTCGTCGGATCATATCACTGGCGGCTCGTCACGATTTTCCGACGGCGTGGATGTTGAACCTCTAATATAGTGCCACCATCGCAGCTCGTCCTACGCGCCCTAGAACAGCTGCCAAAAACCAGTTCAACGATGGTACCATGCGCCCCCCAGAAATATTTAGTGTATCGGCCTGAGAAAAATGAGCCCACCTCTATCCCCAGTGGCTCTTACGATCTAAATACGGATCGGGCCTGCATTTAGGTACATTGAGAGCCTTCCAAAATTGACACATTCACCTCGCACAAAACCCTTTTGCTTCTCCTTGGGAGACATAGTCTCGGCCAACGTTGCGACCATGGTCTGGACGACATTTACCACCGCCCAGATGGACGCCATCTCGCGGCGGCTCTTCATGCCGCTCATCCTGTTGGTCAACTACTCTCTGCTGCTCTTCCTGCTCATGTTCTACTGAGCGAGACGTGACCAAAAGCGCGTGCGCTTGATGTTTGCTGTTGGCGCGCTGGGTGTCGCGTGTCTCGTCCCATTCGCTGACCCCGACGATCACACCGTCAGCCATCTGAACGACGTTTCCGAGGCAAGCTGCGTGCTCGCGTTCCTGCTGCAGATCACGATTATCGGCTACGACCTCAATCGAAAGATCAAGTTCCGAACCGTCATGACCCTCACATACGTGGCTGAAGTGCTCACCGTAGTCGACCTGGTCGTAATGTTACTCTCGCTCGCAGACGCGCTTCATCGTGGATTTCTCCCCGACGAACTCGGGCAAATGCTGTCCAATCTATGCGAGAACGCCACGCTCGCATTCATTTCCGTGTTCCGCTACTACTTCATTATCCTCTCGCGCGGCTGGCTCGACGTGTGGGAGAACCGCAAGCTCGAGTTATGTTGGTATCTGCTTTTCGCCACCCACGAGGTGCCGTTCATGGTGCTGGAGAACGTGAGCGGCCTGTCGTGGGAGTCGATTCAGGCGCTATGGCATCGCGTTACACTTGCTGGTTGCCTCTGGATTGCCGCGCGTACGAAACTGCGCACCACGACTTTGGGGAGTACTGGTGACTCAGTCACACAGGCACCGTCCACGCTACAGCGATCTTCAGCAACTCGCAGGCACAACGTGTACGTTGTCGCTCCGAGAAAAACGAAGCAGCAGACCCAACGAAGCCTCACTGGTGCAGCAAAGTCGCAGATTGCAGCCATCAACGAGTAATGCGTAGATTTATTAGAGCAATGACGATTTTTGAACGTTGTTCGTTCCTGGTGGTTGCGTCTCAGCCACAGGCCCAGGACCGCCGCCGCCTCCGAGTGCGAATATCTCTCCGCGGTCTTCAGTCTACGATTGCCTCGCACGCTGAGGGGCTCAATCCCGCTCTTCAGCAGCGTATGACCCGGCCCGGGCCTGGTCAGAGAACCAAGCTGTGGCGATCCATGATGGTAATCGCCAAAAAGTTCTTGGCACGTTGGCCTACGTCGCAACCTCGATTCGCTCGCTCCCACGTTGCCTGCGCAGCTCGTCACGGTGTTCGGCAATCTCTTCGGTCGCTCCCCCCACAGCGATCAGCTCACTCCTCCACTAGCGTACCCTCTTCTTGGATGGAGGGTCGCGCTTCGACCTTGGCTCTGGTGGATCCGGTGCATACGTGTTCGAGTCGACACTTCCAGTGGTGCTGCTCCTCTCCTCTGGAGCGCTTCCGTGAGTCGGGTTCACCGATCCACGACCAACAACCGAGTGGAATACCGTCGCTTTGTCGCTGGTCTTCGTGACCTGGTCGCCCATCGTTAACAGCGTCTGGAAGTGGTTAGGGGGCAGTGCGCTCGTCCTCCGACAACTCTGAGACTATATACCTCCCAAGGACCCTCGGCTCCTAGGGCTCTATTCTCGGGTATGACGCCTTGCGGACCAACTTGGCGTGAACCCGGACGGCGCTCTCTCTCTGAAGCTATTCGGATACATTAATTGCGCACAATAGACTTCAATTCCAACAACAGCACCAACTCGGCGTGAAGTAGTGGAGCCATGCTTACATTCGTGCCCACAACAAGATGGCCGATGCGCTCACTAGCATAGCCATGCACAGTGGCCGGTGCTCCGTCCGGCGGCACGCTCAGGGCGAGGGGGGGGGGGGGGGGGGGGGGGGGGGGGGGGGGGGGGGGGGGGGGGGGGGGGGGGGGGGGGGGGGGG
>JAADXL010000241.1:0-38907 GCA_023337755.1 Pythium aristosporum
ATGATGACGACGAAGATGATGACGATGACGATGACGATGACGACGATGATGATGACGACCAGAGCCCCTACCAGAACCAACCGCAGCAGCAGCAGCAACAACAGCAGCAGCAGCAGCAACAGCAGCAGTACGGCAAGCGTCGCCACAACAAGTAATTACCCCAGTCCGTTCCGTCTCTCAGCCAGACATGCGTGCTTTATACCGTCTCGTACAGTGAAGATCAAAGCATTTGTTGCCCACTGGTTTGCACTTTGAAGAAGCTCAATGCTAAATTCCTTTCGTTGTTCAATTTCGATTTAAAACCATCAAGCCGTGCTGAATTTTCCCCCTTTCTGGATGAGAACTAGATGAGAGATGGATGCCAGCAAATGAGTCTCGCATTAGAGTGGGAGACGCTTCTTATGGAGGCACTACTTGATCGATTTCTGTCACTACGGTACTGGTGTCGTGTCGCGTTGCCGCCCTTGCTCTTCTTGATGGCGGCGTTCTTGCAAATGAAGCCCTCGTCGCACGTGGGCATCCGCTCGGTGATCATCCCTTCTATTGAGACCTCTGGCATAGCTTGGTAGTACGGCTTAAAATCTGACGGCACTTGAACCGGGCGACAAGGGAGGTTCCCCTGCTGGATGGAATGGAGGGCGTCCCTTCTCTCCGTTCAAGCTGGTATTATGGTGCATGCCTCTCACCGTTCTTGTGAGATGCTGTGGGCAGGACAGACGTTGGCCATAGCCAAATACGACTGTGCTCGCGATTACTGCGCTCTACGCGACTTGTCGTCATGCCTTCCGAGCCATGGATGTGCAGAGAGCGATCAGCATGATGCTCGCACCGCACCAGCGTAGACGGAAAATCATCTGCGTGCGGACGGTGTCGTGTGAGATGCACTTGCCACCTCCAAAAAGGGCGAGCACGACCACCAGATACCAGCGCCAAGATTAGTGCAACACGACCAAGTCTACCAAGGCCAGCATTGCACGATCAAGATCGAGAAGATACGATTGCGAAAGACGTGGCTCGGATCACCCTCCAATTCGGCTGCGCGTCGACGGGCTCCCAGTCTCTCCCACCTTTGACCATGGCACGCGCGGAGTACTTTCGGACACCAACGAGGAGAGTATAAGCTACAGTATGGGAGCAGGACACAGATAGTACCCTTGGCACCGGTATTGGCAAAAGCACAACCGATACAGTTCACATGTTCTTACAACCACATTTTGATGTTATTGAATATGCAATGAGCGAGCAGCTACCGTTTCGAGGTTGCTTCTCACTGCAGACGACAAAGGCATTTCGCGACAGGAGGAGAAGACTACAACTTACTTGTAGTCGCACTTGCCGTTGCGGCACACAAAGCCAGGGTCGCACTTGGCGATCCACTGCGCCGTCGCGTAGTTGAAGCACTCAGAGGTCCCGGCCTTGGGACCACGGCACGTCTGCGTTCCGCGGGCACACCACTGACCCTGTGGGCACTGCTTGTAGCAGATCGCGCCCTGCTTGCTCTGGTGACGCTTGGCGTGCTTGGGAGGCGGACCTTCGCCATCGTCCTCACCTTCGTGCTCATCTTCGTCGTCGTCGTCGTCGTCGTGGTCACGTTCCTCATCATCATCATCTCCATCACGTTCCTCGTCGTCATCACCTTCGTCATCCTCATCGTGGTCGTGGTCGTGGTGCTTGGTGGCGGACTTGAGCTTCTTGGCGTAGTCACACTTGCCGTTGCGGCAGACGAAGCCAGGGTCGCACTTGGGGATCCACAGGGCAGTGGCGTAGTTGAAGCACTCGGTGGTGCCAGACTTGGGGCCACGACACGTCTGCGTGCCGCGCGCACACCACTGACCCTGCGGACACTGCTTGTAGCAGATCGCGCCCTGCTTGGACTGGCGGTGGCTCTTAACGTGCTTGGGCGGCGGACCCTCACCATCGTCCTCACCCTCGTGCTCGTCCTCGTGCTCGTCATCGTCGCCGTCACGTTCCTCGTCGTCATCATCATCGTGGTCACGTTCCTCGTCATCACCCTCGTCATCGTCGTCCTCATCGTGGTCGTGCTCGTGGTGCTTGGTGGCACTCTTGCTCTTCTTGGCGTAGTCACACTTGCCGTTGCGGCACACAAAGCCAGGGTCGCACTTGGGGATCCACAGGGCCGTAGCATAGTTGAAGCACTCGGTGGTGCCGGCCTTGGGGCCACGGCACTGCGACTGGCCGCGCGAGCACCACTGGCCCTGCGGGCACTGCTTGTAGCAGATCGCGCCCTGTTTCTCGTTGTGGGCGTGCACGCGCACGTGGAGCTTGGTGGTCTTAGCATCGACCGACGCGGTGGCGGCGGCGGCAGCGAACAGCGCAATCACGGCGAACTTCATGATGGTGGAGAGGAGAGTGGAGAGGGAGACTTGACAGGCTTGTTGCAGATTGCAGAGTGAGAGCTTGAGACATCGTCGCGCCTTCAGCGGCGGAACTAACAAGCCGCTCTCTTGCTCACCCTAAGATTCCTCAGGCACGGAGTCCATGAGACCAAATGGTGCAAGGGAGAGACGAGAGCTCGGATGTGATACACACAAAAGAAGGTAGATTTTGTCATGCTGTAACATTAGACGGTATAATTTCGATTTATAAAGAAAGGGATTCTGTGTAAAATACACCCTATTTTGACACTGATTTTTATGAGGCAGGTCCCTGATTTTTTCCCCCGTCCAAAACGTTTTGCAGTAGCCAATCAGCGTGAGGGTCTCACTTCGATTCGAATGATTTGGTGGGTGTGGCGCAGGTGCTCGAAACTGGACTGCGTTGTGCAGAGCTCTGTATGGAGGAGTAGTACTCCGAGTGCCGGTGTCGACCCTGCACCTGTATTGGTCTCTGATGCAAGTCAGGACGCTCCACGATGCGTGGAGGGTTCAAGAGCACATCAGGTTTCTGGTCTGTTCAGCGTCAACTCAAATGCTGATGGCCACAGTGCTGAACGCGGAATTGATGGACATGAGTACAGTACTGCAAGATCTCCCAGCCAAAGATGCCAGATTAGGTTGAGGAGAGTATACTTAAAGTACACAGGCAGCTCCACTCACCATACTTCAGTACAGGAACAACCAGGTGCAAAGTGGTCAGCTTGGCTTGGTGAGATGGGATGAGTTTGAAATGCGTTCTTTCTTAGCTCTTTTTGGTTCCCTTCACGCCAGCCTGGCGGCCAGGCCTAGTGCACATAGACGACGTTGGACCCTTCAATGGCTTCAATTTGATGAAGTTGTTGCAGGCAGTGTGCACTGCAGCCAGACCGTGAGGAAGACAAGATACCAACCAGCCTCAGGCTGATGTGAATCAGAGTCGCATCTAAAACTCCACTGTGCTGCAGTTGGCTGGAGCGCACGAATCACACTGCTGGATAACGAGACCTGAACAAAATCAAAGACCACCAACTTTATCCAACAAAAAGCTGTTCATGCAATGATGAAGATTCCATGTTCATGTGGATCTCTCCACGAGACAGCGGCTAGTCTTTGTGATGCCCTCACTCAATTATGGAGTCTCGTGAACCATCTTCTACTATCCTTTCTTGGTGTCGAGAGCCTGCATCAGCAGCGCGATGTAATCTTCATAGTAAATGCGTCCAGTTTGTGGGTCTTTTGCCGCGCTCAGGAAGGCTGGTCAATCAATCCCGTGTCAATGATGCCGCTCACAAGAGTCTCGCTTTCAACCTGACCATACCTTCAATCTCCTTGTCGCGGAAGGGTGTGCCCTTGGTGACGAGCAGATCGCGCATCGTGTCGGCATCAATATACCCTTTCTTCTCGCTGTCAATCACGCGGAACGCCGCGAGCAGCGTCTCGTCCGTGTCGGGCGCGTACTCGTTGGCGAACATGACCTCGAGCATCTTCTTCTCAAAGCGGTCGTACGCGACGAACGTCGACGGCTCGTCCTCCTGCATCTCTGGCAGGATTTTCTTGATGATATCCTTCTCGCTCGGATACGCGCCCAGGTACCGCATGATCGTGCTCACTTCCCTGTTTGGCATCCGACTTGTCAGTTCATTCTCTCTCAGCCTCCACAGTACATACTGGTATTCTGCGCACTCCTGGATCACACAGCCCTTCTTCTCCTTGTCGAACATGTCAAACGCCATGCGGATCCTTGCCTTCCGCGCGGCTTCCTCATCCGCAAGCCTCTGGTTCGTTGTCGCCGTCGCCATCTTCCCGCACTTCAATCTTCGCCAACGCCCTTTCACAACCACCGTGTTTTGAAAATTTTGACCTGATTTACCGGTGGTATACCGGTAACGCAGACTGGAGAGTGATGGTCATCATTCAGGCATTTTGGGGGCGGGGAAACTGACTTCAACACGCGAGAGGAAACCATGATGCGGGTAGAGTCGCCCTGATTATATGCGCCTGGATGATGGACGTGCCTGCGGCAATGACCGGCGCATCGGCTACGGAAGAGAGAGAAGAGATGGAGGTCCGTAAGCACAACCTGGTGGTATTAGTTGAGGTGCCTTCGTTGTCTGACGATTGGGGCGAACAGGGCGAGTTACAGCATCGTGGCGTGGGCAACGGCAACTTCACCGACAAAAATCGTGCAGAAGAACCCCAATCCGTAGACCAGTTGAAGCATAGTGCGTTGTCCGATGGTGATGATGTTTGCGCGCTGTTGGAGACGGCGGCTTTGCGTCAAAAGACGTTCCAGGAGCTGCGAGGTAACCGGTGGAATATCTGTATGAGTCACTGGTGGAGATTTCTGACTCGTTTTGTTCTTGTATACGTGACTCTTTCTCGGTCAAGACGCCAGCCTCGAGATCGGCGTCCGAGATACTCGAAAGTGCGACTACCCAATGACTCCCGTGGCGCGTGCTTCAAGTGCTCGTCGCCCCAGCGCAAGGCGAGTGCATCGATCCTCCCAGGCGGAAACAGTTGTATCCACGGAGCTCAACGTCGATGCCGATGATGGGCAAGACGGCGGAGCGTTTTTCTGGCGACGGCACTTGGATGTGCATATCGCTCAACTCCTGGTCGAGTTACGACGTCGGCCTGAGCAGCTCCGGATGCTGCTTGCTGCTCAGTATCCCAACGTGGGCTATCGCGACATCAAAGACCGTTGTCAGGATGATCAAGAGCCCAGAGGTGGCCCACACAACGGAGATTCAAGACGAAGTATGTCCAGTGGACCGCTACCAGGATCAGTACAGCGACTCGGGCACACATGGCTACCGGTCAATGATATGTACAAGAAGCTTCGAGATATTGGTTTCCACTTGGGCGAGATGCTCTACCACCAGATCCGCAAAATGCTGATCAAGAGTGTTAAAAGCGGTGTCATCGATCGTGCGGCAAACTTGATTCGTCTCGAGTCAATGTTCAAACTCGAGCTGCGCCGGCAAGTAACGTTGAAGAGACTTCAGCAGGCAGTACTACTGAGCAAGCAGGATTGTGGCCAAAAGCAGAAGGTTCAAGTGCAAATGGAGCGAGATCCAACCACGAACGAGTCATCATCAGCTCTTCATGGTCCCTCACTGCCCGACATCGATGTGCACGCTTTGGGTGGCTACGAAGGCGCGAGGATAGACGTTGAAGGAAAATCGGCCACAACAGCTCATCATTTCAAGGTTCAAGCGCTTGAACGTGTACTGGCAAACTTGCATCACACGAATCGGCTCGAGCCTCATGATGCATCAGCGGCAAGTCTTCCTCGCTCACGATCGGATCAACTTGGGGACCAAATTCACGACAAAGTCACTGCTGCCGTGTACAGCAAGACCCGCGAGAATTTTCCGTTCTGGAAAGATCCACCTGAGAATGCACTAACCAGAGAAGAGACGGCAAAGTTGCTTCGATTCGCAGTCAGCTCGTTTGCCAACGTACCGGCTTTCTTCAGTCTCGCTGTGGAGCAGCTCATCGAACTGACGAAAAGTACTCGGTGGAAAACGATTGGGCAAGGCAGTCCAATCTGCTCAAGCAACACTCCAATGGACAGTCTGTTGGTTGTCATGGAGGGAAGTGTAGCTTTTGATCCGGAAAAGGAAGCTCATGCTTCCAGTTCCCAGTGCACCTCGTCGCGAGTGGATGATCGACGGTTAACGGACAGCTCATTGGGTGTTTGGCGCGTTTGCCACGGCGAGATGGGGCTTCTATCGAAGACTGAGTTGTGGCCCTTCACTCTCCTCGTTTCCAGCGCTCAAGCCAAAATTCTGGTACTCTCCCGCGACGCTTTCGATGTTGCGCTGCTGAAGATGTTTGGAGGATTGAAGCGTCCGAACGCTTTGAGAGAAGGGGGTGTTGCTAAGCGTCCAATGTCATCACCCGCGGCAACAAGAATGCAGACTCGTGCAACTGACCGCCAAGCGAAGTCGTCGAAACGAGACGAAGCCGTTGCTAGATTTCAGCAATATCGTGACCATTTTATGGGCCGAATGGTCGAGGATATGACCGAGAGTCGCAGTGATGAAGCGTCCGCGGTGGATGCGTCTCAGATGATCGTTAGCGATAGACTGAACCCAAGACCCCGATCTGCCTCGTCGCCACGCCCGCGGCAAGTAAGTAATAGCGTGTACCAGCATTATCCGACATTTCCAATCGCCGAGGGCACTACTCCTAGCTCCCAGGCCGTTCGCCTCAAGTATCTCCAGCCGATAGCATTTGGTATGAAGCCGGTCGATGAATTAGTTCGAGATGAATGGGCGCCGGCATTTCCAGACACAAGCACGCTGATCGACTACATGTCTGCCGCGGAGAGTAGCTTTCTCCTCGAGAAGCGAAACGTTGTTATCAAAGAGAATCTACGTGCGGTGTGCACCAAACTACCATTCCAAGAAGACACGAACTTCAAAAGTCGTGTAGACGAGTATTTGAGCAACTACCAAGACGATCGAGTTGACCGAGATGCGCAAGATGATACAGCAGCAATTCGTTCGGCGACTGTCACTGCCGCACCGTCGAGTGGGGTCAGTGCGATTATCGACGGAGATTCAATAACGTTGGGACAATTTGCGGATGCACGGAGACGAATATCGACCAGATCAGGAGCTGGCTCGCAAAGCATGCGGAACGTTCTGGCATCATCGGCGACTTTGGCAACACTCGCAAAGCATGGCAATGCTCCGTTTGTCAGCTCGTGTTTTGTTCCTGAGTCGAGTTTCCACGACGATTCCCGCAACTTTACAAGTGGCACGGTTGAAGGAGATGATGAGAATGACATCGCCATCCAGGACGAGAAAAATCGCATCTCGCAATCACGCGGAATGAACCTATTGTTGCCCGAGGTCGACGAAGATGGCGATGATTCGTCTAGTTCATGCGTCACGAGCAACCACAGCGCAAGCGCAAGTGAGCTTAACAAGCCTACAGATCCGACGACAGCTCGAAAGATGGCACTGGACAGTATACTCAACACCATGGCGGATCGTTCACCGCAGAAACGACTATTGGTGGATAAAGCAGCAGCTCGTAACGTCATCCTACAAAAGCATCTCGATGCAGTCAATGAAGGATGCCAATCGCATTACAACAATCCCCAGATCGGTCGGAATCCAAGTCAACTCGGTAACAGCACAGGGGATTCGAGTGCGCAGGCAGCGAGTCATGCACCGTTACCACTTCGAGTCGACTTGCAACGCCGCATGGAGGCTGTCTTGGCGACGCTCAAGATGAAGCCCAAGGCAAAACTCGATCTCGTGCTCAAGTATACCCATGCGGATTTCTACGATCAGTTCCCAGACGCTGTGGTGTTATGGGAGCAAGCCACCCACAACATCCGCAAGCGCGAAAAAGCACTGGAAGCCCTGCGCAAGTTCGAACTAGTTGCAAGCGACCCGCGTCGCCACTTTCGCTCGCTCTCCACCCATCGGCTAATGGAACAAAAGGAGCGTGACGCACTGTTCTACCAGCTGAACTATGCATCGGATCTCAGTCGGGAGTCATTGGACGAGCTGGAGAAGCGATGCGGAGACGCCGTGTTCCTGGAGAATCGACTGTACCGAGAAAAGATGAAGAAGGATTACACCGAGCTGCTGTACGAGGTCGAGCAAGAGCGGCTGCGCATGATTTACGACGGTATACACCCAATTGGGCCAGGTAATCGGTCCAACGCCAAGGCCACGATTGTGAATGCCAATCAACATGAGGAACCAACTTTGAACCACAACGCAGACCGTCGGACAGCACCACTGCCAGTCATGTCGGGCTCCAAGCCAGTGGGAGGCGAGTCGCGCTTCATGCTATCGACACCACGTGAGTCCATTTACGCGTCAGTGGTCGATCGTCACGCGCAGGAACAACGCGAAGAACAGCTTCCTCAAAATGAGCGTGAACCGCAGAAACGACCCGTCCCGACATTGGCCGCGCAAGTAAAGCAGCATCGACAAGCGCAGCTTGATGGTATCCGGGCAACGACGACCCCACACCCGCAAGTGCGTCCGAAAGAATCGACCAAGCTCGAAACCAACCAGCTACGCGCAGCCAGCGCGACGCAGTCTTCGGGAAGCTCGCAAATGAACACAATGGTTTCTCTCAAGTTGGCATTGGAACAAGCTCTTGGTCACCGATGACCTTGGTGGGATCGTGCTTCAATGTGCGCAATATCTCAGGTGCACTGACTAAGTTCGTTTTCCGAACCTAACAAATGTGTGGAGTTCCAGAGATGTGCGACGAGGAACACACACCGCGAATCTTCCAGCAGCTCTATCACTTCCGCCACCAACATGTTCCGCCGTGCGCTACTGCAGCGTGCTGCTGCTACGCTCGCCGCGTCGTCGTCTTCTCGATTGGTGAATCGTGGGTCCGCGTGCCGCGTGGCGCCATTGGTCGTCTCGCCATTGCTGCGCAAGGTGAGCGCGCTCTTTCGCTCTTGGGTTATGGAAACAATGCTCATTGTGTCCTTGTTGTTAGGCGCCAATGGTGGGCAGTCTGCTCGCTGCTGGCTCCACGGGTGCCGTGTGCGCGTTCTGCTCGGCGGCGGCAGCACCAGCGTCTGTTATCCACAGTAGCACCGACGTTGCATGGCCGCGCGTGACGCTGTACCAGTACGAGCCGTGTCCGTACTGCTGCAAGGTCAAGGCCGTACTCGACTACCTGCGCATCCCGTACCACGTCGTGGAAGTGAACCCGCTCAGCATGGCCGAGACCAAAACGTTTACCGACTATAAGAAGGTCCCTGTGCTGCGCCTCGACGACGACGAGGTCGTGGTCGACTCGTCCGTCATCATTGCGCGGCTGCGCGCACTCGCGGTTGAGCGTGGCGTCCACCAAGCCGACGCCAGCGACGACCAGAGCGGCGTGAGCTTGGCCGAGGAAGAGGCGTGGCGCAAGTGGGTCGACGATAAGCTTATCATTCTGACGCCGCCCAACATTTACCGCACCGTGCCCGAGGCACTCCAGTCGTTCGAGTACGTCCTGACCGAGGGCAAGTTCACGGCGCTCGAGCGGCAGCTCGCCAAGTACAGCGGCGCCGCCATCATGTACATCGTGGCCAAGCGCGCCAAGAAAAAGTACGGCATTGACGACGAGCGCGCGGCGCTGTACGCAGCGCTCAACGCGTTTGTCGACGCCGTCGGAAAGGAGCGTCCGTTTCTCGGCGGCGCGCAGCCCAACACGGCCGATCTCTCGGTATTTGGCGTGCTGCGTGCCATGGAGGGACTGCAGACGTACGATGATTTGATGCAGCAGTCGTCTATTGCGCCGTGGTTCGAGCGCATGCGTGCGGCGGTCGGCCCGAGCACGCGCGTGGTCGAGTCGGCGTAATTAGAGAGACTTTCTATCTACATCCCGATACAAGAGAACAAACAGTGTAGAACCCCCTTCCTTCTTACGCTACGGCGTCGGCTTCTTCTTCTTCTGGAGACCATGGTACGCCATACCGGTGCCCGAGATATTGTCGCCGAGTCCGGCCGTGTGGTCGGGTCGTTTGCACGCGAGCATGGGCACCAAGTGGCACTGGAAGTCGGCCTCGTGCCACGTCACGACGGGCGACAGCGGGTCGAGTTCGACGCGGAGCGACTGCGCGTCGCTCACGAGCAGCTCCCGCGCGAGCAGCAACTCGACGCGGTCTGGGTCCACGTTCATCTCGAGCGAGTGGCGCATGACGGACGGGTCCGAGTTATTGGTGCCGCACGCAATCTTGGTGCTCATAAGCGCGCTCTGCACGAGCGCCGTCGTCGGGTCGTCCCAGATGCTGTCGTGCTGCTGGCAAATGATGTGGAACTGGAGCGTGTGAAAATGGATGCGACTCAGCTGCGCGAGCGCGAGCTTCTCGTCCGCCGTCGTCGTCGTCTTGTCAGCCTTGGCCATGAAGGCCTTGCGGGCTGCCGCGGCAAACTGGATCACGTCGTGGAGCTGCTGGCTGATCTGCGCGACTGTTGGGCGCGATGTCGTGGCCGTGCCTTCTTCGCCCGTGACCAAAAAGTGGTGCAGAATGAAGAGCTCCTGCTCGTTCAGGCCGATCGAGTCGACCCACGGCAGCACGAGGCGGACCGTGTCGTCAAAGAGCGTAAAGTCTACGGAGGAGAGACACAACATTTAGAAATCCGATTCAATAGACGAGCGACTGAAGTAGAAGACGTACCGGAGACAGCGGCAAACTCGTAGTGGGACGGCAGCTGCTTGGCAAAGAGGTTCTGGAGCACCTGCGAGAGCTTGGTGAGCCGCGCGAGGCGTCGCGTCTCGTCCGTCTCGACCTCCATGAGCTGAAGTCCGCCGAGCACGACGAGGTCCGGCTTGAACGCATCGAGCTCGGCCTCGAACGCCTCGAGCACCGAGAGCCGCGCGTTGTAAATGTCGTGGTTAAGGTAGTACCGGTTCGCGCGCGGCGTCTCGTGGCCGCGAAAGACGTCGCCCTTGGCGTACTCGAGCACGAGGTGCACGTCCTCGTGCTCGGCGTCGTCCAAGTGACCCACGAGCTGGATGTCGGCATTGAAGTGCTTGCGCATCTCCTTGCCAATCGCGGCACCGAGCAGCACATCGCAGCCTTCGACGGCCGCGCGGTCGGCCATGGTCGCGGCATTGCCGCCGACCTTGTGCTTGACGCCGTCAATCGCATTGGCCATTTTCACGACCTCGCGAAACTGCTCGGGCGACGACATGGACTGCTCCGCGGCCGCGCCGTTGGCAAAGTAGAACGCAAAGCTCTCTTGCAGCGAGCGCAAGTCGGCAATGCGCTCGTGGTGCTCGCGCGCGAGCGTCTCTCTGTAGCTCTTGGTCTTGCCCGACGAGCTCTTTTTGTGGTGCGCGTGCTGGGCCTGCTCAAGCGCATGGAGGCGGTCCATGAGTGCCACGGCACGCACCGACACATCGAGGTCGGCGCTGCAGCAGAATGCGAGCCGTGGCTTGTTGGCCGTCGCCGTCGAGGAAGAGGTATCGCCGGGCTTGGCGACGTGCTTGGTCGTGTGGAACACGAGCGACGCGAGCAGCTGCTGCTGCTCGACCACCGAGAGCGACGCCGCGCGCACGGGCAGCCAGCCAGCCAGCAGATCGGCGTAGAAGGCCGCGGCCACGCACACGGCGACCGAGACGCCGAGCGCCAGCAGCTGCGACGGCGAGTACATGAGCTCTTTCTCAGGAAGGCTTCTCTGGTTCTGACGTCCCTCCTCCGTCCGTGTGTGCCTCCGTCGGAGGGTCGGACGTTGCAGGATCGTCCGGACGATTCGCTAAAGTACGATTATGGTTAGGTTCGTCTTAAGTGCGATTTCACTTCAAGCGAACCTTGCAAGCGTCTGGCATCCAGCAGTTTGTATGGGGCAGATAACCCAACAATTGCCACTGCCACAGCCCAAAATTAAAGAGTATGGAGTGATGGTCTTCGAGTACAAAACCCCTAGCCCTAATTATGAATTGGATGTTGATTCCAGTGTCAAAATCACTATTTTACGGTTGTTTTCGTTTATCGCTATTTTTCCCCTCCATGTAGGCGGGAGAAGAAGCGACGGAAACTTTCGATCTTGGGAGAAAGCGACCCGCGGCGATGGAGCACTTCTTCCAGTACACGGGCGGCCACGGCGACGCGCCGGACGATGGGCTGCTGCTCGAGCGCGAGAAGAAGTACGTCTTCGCGTCCCCACGCGAACGCACCATCGATCGGTACGCTAGCGGCTCCGCCACGCGCTCGTCCGTTTCCCCTTTGTTATCTCACGTCTCTCGCTCTCTCCGTCGTTCCCGTAGACTCGCCGAGCTGCCGCGCGGCGCCTACTTTGCGTGCTCCGAGCTGCTCTTCTACAAGAGCCACGTCTGGATGAGGATCCGCCGCGGCGTCTTCTCGAATGCCGCGCAGACCAGCGGGTACTTGCGCGTCGAGTTTGACTTCGACGAGCAGCTCGCGCCCAAGCAGCGCCGCTGCACGGCGTTCCACAGCACGCCACGCCGCTTCAAGCACCTCGTGCAACTGCCGCGTACGTCCTTCTATCTCTATGCCTCTTGCGTTCATTGAATGTCACTCAACATGGCCTTGTTCCTGCCCCAGGATTCCCCGCGTTCTTGTGCGCACGGTCCCGCGTCTCGCTCGCGCGCGCGCCGCAGTTTCAACCGACGGCGGCGGCGCCATTTCCGCGCCAGCTGCCGCCCGCGAGCGTGTTCCAGGCGACCGAGAGTCGGTTCAGTGACGACTTTGCGCAGCTCGCGCTCAAGATTACGTCGCCGTTTGGGCTCACGGGCTGGATCACGGTCTCGTTCTGCGAGACGCTCGAGGAAGTCGACGACCCGCGTACGGCGCTCCCGCAGCCCGTGCTTGTGCAGAACATTGCGCCGCGCACGGGCAAGTGGATGGGCGAGCTGCCCGTGCGCGGGGCGCCGACGCTGCAGGCGCCGCGGCGAGGCACGCTCGAGAGTTTCCGCGTTGCGACGGCCGTGGAGCGCAAGCTGGTCAAGGACCACGTCTGGCTTCGCCTGCAAGACTTTGAAGGCGCCCAGGGCAACGACGATGGCGAGTCGAACCAGGAGGAAGAAGAGGCGTGGATCATAGAGCGCCACGCCAACACGGCCGAGCGCGTGACCGTGCCATGGGGTGCTGACCAGATCCACGACCAGGTCCTTCGTCGAGGTGAGTACGCCGAGCGGTACTACCGCAACATTTACGGGCGCCGCGTGCTGCCGCTGCGCCAGGCCCCTCGCCTGGAATCGGACGTGGTCGGCGAGCTCGCGCCAGGCAGTGTCGTGATCTCGACGCGGCGAGTGCTGAACGAGCGAGGCCAAGTGTGGATCCGCATTGCGATGACGGATGCGACGACCGTGAATGCACAGGATGTCACGTATGGATACGCAATCCAGTCGAGCGCCAAGACGAACGTGTGCATGCTTCAAGAGATCACGGCGCCGGGAAATATGACCCCGAAGCAGTTTTTCCAAGTAGTTCTCAAGCCAGCGACCGCGCCCAGCAATGGGCAAAGCTCTGACACGATGCATCGACTCGCTGCGAGAAGCGAACCGTCACGAACAGCAACGGAACTGTTTTACCTCAAGAATGGCGCGGTTGTGAGCGCCATCGGTTCGATCTACAACTCGGAACAGAAGACGATGTGGCTTCAAGTGCTTCGTGAAGACCTGGACCCCGATGTGATTGAGAAGAAGGCGTTGCTTCCACATGAGCAGCGCGAGCAAGATGACAATCAGAAGGAAGACGCCACTCAAGATCAGTACGTTGTCTACGTGCCGGTGTGCTACACGGAAGACGACCGAGGCCACGAGTGTGCGTTGTTTGCACTTGGTCGCACGTTGCAGAAGGCAGCGGATCCAGAGCATGAAGAGGCCGAACGACAGCGCACAGGCGCGCGCGTGGTATTCACTGGCGGTCGAGCGTCCAAGCTCTTTGGCTCGCAACTGATGCGGCCGTCGACAATTGATTTGGATGCCAAACCAAAGACACTCTCCAACACACGCGTCGCGAGTGCAGCAGGAGAAGAAGATCCGACACAGTCGCTGAAAGAAGAGATCGATGCGTGGCAACGTGAGAGCGGAGACTCTGGCTTCTACGCCTACGCGCAGCGGGCAAAGACGTCGCTGTTTTCGTGTGTCCAGCGACCGTTCTCGTCATGCTTACAGCGCAACGGCGCTCAGCGAATGTACGCACAACTCCACCAAGACGATGCCGAAGAAGAGGTGTGAAAAGCGGAGAGGACTAGGTTTCAACCAGGTCGCATAAAGGAAACCAACAGTGCCAATCTGACCTGGACAACTTCAAGCCTGAGGTCGTCTTTTGTCTCCCACAAGCCTTCGTTGACGTTTCAGCCCGCTCTTGTTTTCGGTGGACACTTGGATACTGTCAACGGCGCCTGATCGGATCAACCTTAACGAAGATTACGAGCGGAACAGGTCTCCAGCTCGGAGGCCTTCCCCATCGTACGCTGGTATCCTGGTCGCTCCGTCAGCTTCAATGGAACGGAGCCTGCGTGAAGGTCGCAACAGCATACAAGCGCATCAAGCAGTTCAGGGCAGCACCACACCAAGAAAGAAGGAAAGCAAAGAGTTTCCATGTCGGATTATATACCCGTGCTGACCAAAAGGCCGCTCACTTGTTCGCGTTCGCTGTCTTCACGGCAGCGGCATCAAGCAGCGTTGGCGTCTTGTTCTTTTTGCCGATTCCAAGATGCCGACAGACCCATCGGGACGTGCGACGCCAGAGCACATTGTCGGCGTCGCGTTGGCGTTGGCGCTCCAACTCACGTTGTTCACGCTCCTGTTCACGTCGTCTAAGTTCCATTTGGCGTCGATGCTTGACAAGATTGCGACGGGCGCGCAACGCGTCAGTCTTCTCCCGCAGACCGTGGAGGACGTCGAGCAGCGCGTTCATCTTGGTCTTGGTGTCGTCGGTGAGACCGCATTCGCGAACGTTGGCGTCGACCAAAAAGCGCACAAACTCGCGGTTGAGTTGCAAGGCCGTCGCGTCAAGTTTCGCCAGTTCGTAGTCGTCCGTCTCGGTCCAGTCGTCGTGATCGACACAGTCTTTACTCGTGACTTGAGTAGCTTCGTGGCCGAGACACGAAGAGGTCTGCTTGTTGGTCGACATACTGGCGTTGGAGAAATGACTACTTTCTAAGCGAGAGAAGGACAGGTAGTGTGTGGGACAGGGTGGGGCTTTTCTGGTCAAGTTGCCGAGAAAACATCAATATAGTGGCCAACAGACATGGAGTGTGTCCTGGAGAAGGTCGTCCCACCGTAGATTTCTCCGAAACACGCGCTCGCGTTTCGAACGGCAAACAAAGAAAGTTGCAACCAAACTGAACAAAAGACTGGAGAGCGAACTCAGAGTCCTTTGTTCTCTCTCAAGCTCGCCAACGACCCACAGCACAGCAAACAGTATGGTGGATGATAGGCAGTCCCCTCCTCCGTACGGGCAGGAACAGTGGACGGATGAAGATGCGCAGGTCCTCGCGGACGCCGGCGAACCTACTTCCGGATCTCCCGCGAGCACCGCCACGCCCCTCCGCTTTGGGACTTTGAACGCTTTGCCATTAATGATACTCTCAACGCCCAATGGGAGATTTCAACAGCCTTGTATCGTCGCCGCTGGCGAGTCTACCGTCAGCGCGATTCTCTCGATGGACGCGATTCCCGCGGCGCGAGCCCCGCTCCCCCTGGTCGATGGCGTCGAGCGTACCGCTGGTTTGGGCGCCGCATTCTGGGCAGGAAGACATAGGGTCGCAGTCGCTTGTAGTCCCAACCAATATCATCCCTATCAGGTGATCCTCGGCTATAGGAATCGTTAAACGCACTCTAATAGACCTCGTTTGCAAGTCAAGTCACAATCCGTGTCTCGACCACATACTCTCACGTGTCAATCACCGTACCACGCAGCATCGTCGCTAACAGTCGTGATGGGCGGACAAATGGAGACCTATTGGCAAAAAGAGCGAGGCGCCGGTGTTGCTTGGTGATGCTCTTATGGGAGGGAGGAGGCTCGCTCTGGCCGTCAGGGGCGTGAAGGTTGAAGCGGGTGAGTGGGAGCAAGCGGTCAACGTGTTGTCAAATCATCTACAAAGCCGATTTCTGCTTGGGCTGTGGTGTAGTGGGTTCTTAAACAATGGCAGTCTTCGGTTGTTGGCGGAGTGGCGGGGAAAATTGGTCGGCGATTCGACGCTGCTGTTCTGGACAGTGCGATGTGGGATCCTTGGCTCGACGCAGTCCCCACAGCGAGCCTGGTTTTGGCGGCTCCGCAGTCTCACCTAATCGGTGTGCGATCTTCCCTGGAGCGTCGCATGGAGATGGACGTCAGGGAACTCCTGTTGGGCTGCATGGCGCAGGCCCCAGCAGTATCGAGACCGATGCTGGTATTCTTTTCGCACTCTAACTTCAATATCGCTGGCAGTCAGTGGGCTGTGTATTAAGCAGCTGCGGACGCAGTTTGTAAATTTCTTCGAGACACGCGCCCGCTCACTGTCTCACCACAATGAAGCACGCAGGCGACGATGGTAGCGAACACACGAGCGACCATCGCACACCAGTCCGCCGGGTCGCCAGCTCTGCACTTCGGGAGTCGCAAGCAAACTGACGATCGATTGGCTCGGCCAATGCAATGCATAGATGCATACCCGAATATCACGGTCGCGGTTGTAGGCTTCGTCGAGGTGTCCACAGCCTGCCGAGTGGTCTAGCAGCGACTCGCTGTCTCGACCTTCATGGAAGCAGCGTCAAGCAACGTTGGCGCCTTCCACTTTTTGCCGACATATAAACGACGACTGATCCACCGCGAGGCGCGACGCCAGAAAATCTGATTGGTGTCGCGATGGCGTTGATGTTGTCGCTCGAGTTCTCGTTCGCGTTCGAGTTTCCGCTGCTGAGCCAACTCACGAACGCGTTCGAGTCGCTCGCGCCGACGCGCCAGCATTCGCTGGTGCTCCCGACGGCTCTTCAAGCCTTTGATCTGGTCGCTGAGGGGGCCGCGGACATAGAGAAAGGCATACGCCGCGGTCTCGGTCTTGGGGGTAAGCCCGCGATCGCGAATCTTGGCGTCCACCAAGAAACACACGTACTCGCGATAGAGCTTTGATGCGAACGCTTCGAGTTTCTCCAGCTCGCGAGCGTCTGTCTCCGTCCAGTCGCTGCTGCCAAAGCAATTGCTATGAGTGGTGGTGACGTGTGCACCGCGAGGCTTGAGACCTTCGCCGTGGTCTTTGCCGATGACCACGTTTGCCCTCGGTGTATGAGGGAGCGCGTGCATGTATCTTGGGTGTCGTTGGCTTTTCGGTCGGCGATCGTATGCTTCTTTGTTTTGCGTGGTCAGAAGAATTCTCCCACGGTTGGGACACGGTGCCGAAGTTCGTCACACCCGCGAGTCATTCGAAGAAAAGAGGAGAGCCACCACCATCAAACGTCATCATATAAACGCAACAAAAGTGTGTTCGCTCAGCATACGAGAAGTGCGACCCGGAAGTCAACATGTGGGTCTTCAAGGTCGGCGGCTCGGCGTTCCATATTGGCGTGGGCGACGGCGCGGCGTCGAGCCGCATCCAGGACGCCAAGGACGTGGCGTTGGACTTCAATGCCGTGTAGTGCGGCGACGCCGAGATGGAGAGCAAGATGAACAAGGTCATTCGCGCGTGCATTCAGTTGGCCTTGTGTGGGCGTCGCTCTCGCACCGTGGGCTTGCGGATACCAAGTGCTCGACCAGCTGGATGTGGGCGGCCAAGCTGCCGGGCGAGGCCGCTCGCATGTACGAGTGCTGCTCGGCCATGTCCGTGTTCATGAAGGAGGTTGGCGTTGCTATGGACGGCGGCAAAGACTCGCTGTCGATGGCCGCCAAGGTCAACAAGGAAGACGTCAAGGCCCCAGGGACGTTGGTCATTACGATGTACGCGGCGTGCGACGACGTGGAGAGGACCGTGACGCCCGACCTGAAGACCCACGTGGCCGACTCGGTGCTTTTCTTTGTCGATCTCGGCAAGGGCACGTACCGCCTCGGCGAGTCGGTGCTCGCGCAGGTGTACAACCAGATTGGCAACGTCGCTCCGAAGAGCGACGTTGCCAATCTGGTTGCGAAGACGCGACTCTTTTTACAAACGCGTCCAGGAGGCGCTCAAGAAGGACAAGGAGCTGTTACCGGCTGGCCATGACCACAGCGATGGCGGCTTGGTCGTGAAGTTGCTCGAGATAGTACTTGCGAGCAACTGTGCCATCGGCGTGGACATTCCGCTGATACCACAGCCAAGTGCAAGTAGGGAAACGCAAACTGAGGATCGATTGATTCAGTTGGTGCAATAGACACTATACATCTCCCTGATGTCGCGCTTTAAAGCCATGTGAAGGCGTCCACTGCCTGCCGCTTGGGCGCGTCACGTCACTCACTGTCGGCAACGCTTGATCCGCCATGATGTTGGTGAAGTCGTCGGACAGGTCTTGTGCGTGGAGCGGGGGAAAACGGAGAATGAGAGCGAAGACCGACTGCGGGGGGAAGCATGTTGCCGCGGGGATGTCGACTTTGCCGCCCCCAATTGTCAGAGTGATGGTAAACCAGAACAAGTGGGAAACCTCTGAAAGTCACCAGAACAAGGTGTGTTTTCTGCGGTCTATTATACGGGTGCATGGAGGTCAGCCCAATAGAGCTGTTGGATATTTCACCAAAACATGGTTGACGTGATTATATTTGCCAGAACACGATACGTTCATCTTCGTATGATTGGACAAAATTGGCGGTGAACCGCGGTCTCGCCGATCATGAGTTTTAAACACAACGTTTATGGGTCATAACTGTTTCAAACATGTCCATGAACCGCCGCCTGAACCGTGCGGCACCACCGATCTTCGATCCATCCGTGTTCAGCACCGCGCGCCAACGAACGAACGTGCGGTGCCAACCGCCAACCTTCCATTTTGTTGGCCACATTCCAACGTGTCTCTCGCCTCCCACGCCAACACTTTTGTTGTTGGTTTTTGCCAACGCCAACACTTTTGTTGTTGGTTTCTACCAACGCCAACTTTTCTCCATCCAGCTGCACCATGAGTGACGTGGTCGAGAAGAAGCAGAAGGTCTCGCACGGCGCGCCGCTGCTGCGCTTCTACCGCGCGCCGGCCTTCACGGCCCATGCGACGCGCGCGCTCACGGCGTCGCTGGCCAAGCAGCTCGCGCCCCACGGCGTCTCGGTGCTGGAAGTGCTCACGGAGTACTGCTTCTACGTCGAGACCACGGCCGCGTCCGCCGCGCTCTCTTCGGACGAGCAGGACACGCTCCACTGGCTGCTCAGCGAGACGTTCGAGCCGCAGCAGACGCGCCAGGACGCGTCCTTCCTCTCGGACGACCAGGCCGCGTACATGGGCGACGCGGCGGCGCAGTTCCTCGTCGAAGTCGGTCCGCGGCTCAACTTCTCCACGGCGTGGTCCAGTAACGCCGTGGCGATTTGCCAGGCTTGTGGGCTCTCGGGTGTCAAGCGCATTGAGCGCGCGACGCGGTACTTGGTGCGCTACACGGGCGGCGAGGTCGCGGCGCTCGAGACGGCGCTGCTCGCGTCCGAGTGCGACCGTATGACGCAGCAGGTGTACGCCACGCCGCTCACGAGCTTCTGGCACGGCAAGACGGTCGCGCCCGTGCGCACGATCCCCATCATGGAGAAGGGCCTGGACGCGCTCAAGGCCATTAACGACGAGATCGGCCTGGGCTTTGACGACTGGGATCTTCAGTACTACCTCACGCTCTTCAAGGAGAAGCTCCAGCGCGACCCGACCGACGTCGAGTGCTTTGACATGGGCCAGAGCAACTCGGAGCACTCGCGCCACTGGTTCTTCGGCGGCAAGATCGTCGTGGACGGCGAGGCCAAGGCCGAGACGCTCTTCCAAATGGTCAAGTCGACGCTCACCGAGGACGCCAAGCAGAACTCGGTCATCGCGTTCCACGATAACTCGTCCGTGATTCACGGCGCCGAGATCGTGACGCTCGCGCCGCAGCACGTGGGCCAGCCGTCGCCATACGTCGAGCAGTCGCTCGAAAGCCACGTGCTGCTCACGGCCGAGACGCACAACTTCCCCTCGGGCGTCGCGCCGTTCCCAGGCGCCGAGACGGGCACGGGCGGCCGCATTCGCGATGTGCAGGCCACGGGACGCGGCGCCCATGTCCACGCCGGCATCAGCGCGTACTCGGTCGGCAACCTGTTGCTCGACGAGTACCCGCTGCCGTGGGAGGACAGCTCGCTCGCGTACCCGAGTAACCTCGCGACGCCCCGCGACATTCTCGTGCAGGCCTCGAATGGCGCGTCCGAGTACGGCAACAAGTTTGGCGAGCCGGTTGTCGCGGGCTTTGCGCGGTCGTTTGGCATGGTGCTTCCTAACGGCGAGCGCCGCGAGTACATCAAGCCCATTATGTTCTCCGCGGGGCTTGGCCAGCTCGATGGACGCCACTGCGAGAAGGGCGACCCGGAAGTCAATATGTGGGTCGTCAAGGTCGGCGGCCCGGCGTACCGTATTGGCATGGGCGGCGGCGCGGCGTCGAGCCGCATCCAGGACGCCAAGGACGCGGCTTTGGATTTCAACGCCGTGCAGCGTGGTGACGCCGAGATGGAGAGCAAGATGAACAAGGTCATTCGCGCGTGTATCCAGTTGGGCGACAAGAACCCAATCGTGTCGATCCACGACCAGGGCGCCGGCGGCAACGGCAATGTGCTCAAGGAGATTGTCGAAGTGCCGCACGACAAGCAGACGCCCGAGAACAAGGGTGGCGCGCGGTACGAAGTGCGCAAGCTGTTGGTCGGCGACGAGACGCTGTCGGTACTCGAGATCTGGGGCGCTGAGTACCAGGAGAACAATGCGCTTCTCTTGCGTCCGGAAGATGCCGACCTCTTCCATGCCATCTGCGCGCGTGAGAACTGTCCGTACGCGTTGCTCGGACAGGTCACGGGTGATGGTAAGGTCGTGCTCCACGACGCGCAGGACGACTCGACACCGTTCAATCTCGAGCTGGATCTCGTGCTCGGCAAGATGCCGCAGAAGACGTTCACGGACAAGACCGACGTCGAAGTGCTCAAGGAGTTGGAGTTGCCCGCGGATCTCACGGTGCGCGACGCGCTGGACCGCGTGCTGCGGCTCGTGTCGGTTGGCTCGAAGCGGTTCCTCACGAACAAGGTCGACCGCAGCGTCAGTGGCCTCATCGCCCAACAGCAGACCGTCGGGCCGCTGCAGCTGCCACTTGCGAACGTCGGCGTCGTCGCGCAGACCCATTTCGCTTCCGAGGCCAGCAACGGCAAGGTGCCCGGTGTCGCGAGCGCCGTCGGCGAGCAGCCCATCAAGGGATTGGTCAATGCGGGTGCCATGGCGCGACTCAGCGTCGGCGAATCGCTCACGAACCTTGTGTGGGCGTCGCTCTCGCGCCGTGGGTTGGCGGATACCAAGTGCTCGGCCAACTGGATGTGGGCGGCCAAGCTGCCAGGAGAGGCCGCTCGGATGTACGAGTGCTGCTCGGCCATGACCGTGTTCATGAAGGAGGTCGGCGTTGCGGTGGACGGCGGTAAGGACTCGCTGTCGATGGCCGCCAAGGTCAACAAGGAAGACGTTAAGGCCCCCGGTACGCTGGTTATTACGATGTACGCTGCGTGTGACGACGTGGAAAAGACCGTCACGCCCGACCTGAAGACCCACGTGGCCGACTCGGTGCTTTACTATGTCGATCTCGGCAAGGGCGCGTACCGCCTCGGTGGTTCGGCGCTCGCGCAGGTGTACAACCAGATTGGCAACGTCTCTCCGGACGTTGAAGACGCGACGCTTTTCAAGAACGCGTTCAATGCGACCCAGGAGGCGCTCAAGAAGGACCTGTTGCTGGCTGGTCACGACCGCAGCGATGGCGGCTTGGTCGTGACGCTGCTCGAGATGGCGTTTGCGGGCAACTGCGGCATCGATGTGGATATCCCGTACACGAGCACGGGCGAGCTCTCAACCAAGGAGGTGCTGAGCGTGCTGTTTGGTGAAGAGCTGGGTCTGGTCTTCCAGGTCGCGGCGGGTACGTCGGCTGCTGAAGTGGAAGCCATCTTCCAGCAGCACGAGGTGCCGCTCGTCAAGCTGGGCAAGGTCGACGCCACGGGCGGCGAGATCAAGGTCGCTGTCGCGGGCCAGAACGTGATCAGCGACAAGACCGTGGACCTCCGCGATGTGTGGGAGACCACGAGCTTTGAGCTCGAGAAGCGGCAGTGCAACCCCGAGTGTGTGGCGCAGGAGCAGAGCTCGTTGCGCACGCGCACGGGACCGTCGTGGCAGCTGACGTACGCGCCGCAGCCGACGCCTGAGCGCCAGCTCAGCACGCGTCACCTGCACCGTGTGGCCGTGATCCGCGAAGAAGGCAGCAACGGCGAGCGCGAGATGCTCAGCGCGTTCCACGCGGCCGGATTTGAAGTCTGGGACGTGGTCATGTCCGACTTGGTCTCGAAGCGGTTCACGCTGGACGAGCGGTTCCGTGGCGTCGCGTTCGTCGGCGGCTTTTCGTTTGCTGACGTCATGGGCTCGGCCAAGGGCTGGGCCGGCGTCGTCAAGTTCCACGCCGATGTGCTCAAGCAGTTCTCGGCGTTCCGTGCCCGTGAGGACACGTTTAGTCTCGGTCTCTGCAACGGCTGCCAGCTCATGAGTCTGCTCGGGTGGGTCACGCCGTCGAACGCGCAGGCGCTCGAGGACGAGACCAAGACGTCGGCGACGCCGCGCTTCATCCACAACGCGTCGGGCCGGTACGAGTCGCGATTCGTGTCGGTCAAGATCGAAAAGTCGAACGCCATGATGCTCAAGGGCATGGAAGGCAGCTCCATGGGCATTTGGGTGGCCCACGGCGAAGGCCGCGCCCACTTCACGCATCCCAAGATCCTGCAGACGGTGCTCGACAAGAACCTCGCGCCCGTGCGGTACGTCGACGACAGCAACACGGTCACGGAAGAGTACCCGTTCAACCCGAACGGCTCGCCGCACGGCATCGCCGGTCTCGTCTCGGAGGACGGTCGCCACTTGTGCATGATGCCTCACCCCGAGCGCGTCTTCCTCAAGTGGCAGTGGCCCTACCTGCCGGCGAGCATGGCCGCGCTGCCCGCGAGTCCGTGGCTCACGCTGTTCCAGAACGCCAAGAGCTTTTGCGAGGAGACCCAGTAAAGAGCAGTCGCTTCAAGGGCAGGAGGAAGGGACCACAGAAGAAAGAGAAACAAACCAGTCGCGTTGCATGTCCCCACGACAAAACACCCCATCGATGTATTACGACTCCGTCGCCGATGCGGAGGCGAAACTCACGCAGTACGTCAACGCCGAGGCCAGAAAATAAAACAACCCAAGACACATAGACAGCAGCAGCCTTGTGGGCCCACGCGGCGGCCTTCACGCACGATAAACACACAAAATGACAGCACCGCACCGGGCATGAGCTCATGAGCTCGGCATTTTTATTATCACAAGTGCGGCAAGACAACATGATTGGCCAAAATCACGCCACAACGCATGCGGATTGGCTGAAATAGGAGGAGTCCAACATTGAAGTTGCCGAAGCGACACGGTTCGAACTGAACCACCGCCAACAACAAAAAAGTAACCAACGCCCAACGAAAAGAACAAATCCACCAACAGAATCTGCGTATCCAACAAAAAGGTTGCCAACAACTTGGGCATGGCGACGGCGAAAGAATCCAGAGTATCGACTCATGGACAGCCGAGTGTCGGTTCCGAGACGGCGCGGCGCCACCGCGAGCGCGAGAGCATTGTGTTGGCGCAGATCGTGGCCCATGCGACGCGCCTTCGCCACCACTTGGGGACTCTGGACGCCAGCGTTGGATCCCACGCCAACGCCAACGATTCGCCGCTCACGCTCATCGAGCTGATCCAGGCGTCGACCGCCGTGTTCGCAAAGCACAAGATCCAGCCGCCCAGCGACGCCGTCTTCCACCGCCACTTGCTCACGCTGTCGCTGGATCCGGAACCGGACTGGAAGAAGAAGATCCAACGCTTTGCGGTCCAGCAGTCTTTGCACAGGGGCAGCTCTCCTCATGCGAGTTCTGTTTCTGTTGGCTCCATCGCCAGGGCTTCCAAGCGAAGGACGTCGATGGCGGTGTTGGAGGTTGGTTTCCAGACGCCCTCGCGACGGCGCAGTGGCGTGGGTGGTGGTGTTGCTGCCTTGGAGGAGCGTCCACCCGGGCGGGTGCCACCGGCGACCACAAGGCGACAGTCCAAGCGGTCGTCTGTGGACCAGTTTGGCGATGTGTTGGCAGCTTCCAGTCGCCCGTCGATGATAAGCCTGAAGGAGAATCAGCTGCGGAATGCGAGTAGAGCAGAGGTGGCCACGGCGACGGATGGGGATGAACGTGTGCTTCTCACGCTCGTGACGCCGGCGCAGAAGCTACACGACCTGGCCACGATCCGAACGAGGCTGAAGGAGATCCACACCGAGCTGAGTAGCGAAGGAGAGGAGGAGGAGGATGACCACGCCAGTCTGGATACGCGTTCGTATGGCATTCCTGTGGCTGTGCACGAGGTTGGCGAGGACCAGACGCACAGCGAGAGGAGTATCAACGTCAGTGGGCGATCGATCCCACCGCACGCGTACTACCCATCACCATCAAAATCTCCGAGTTTGTTGAGTGAAGCCTCGAGCCTCTATGGTTCACTGGACGGTCCTGTGGAGAATCACCGAACCCCGCAGTTTCTACCGCATCATTTTCGACGGCTCGCGACATCGTTCCAGCAGTGGCGAGAACTCACGACGTTCCATCGACTCGTCCGGGACAGTCGGCAGCGAGAGCTGCGCCTCACGCAGGCCGTGCTGCCACCGGTCGCGACGTTTGCTATCTTCCGCTGGGTCGCCATGGCACTGCCCTCTAGGACAGGGTCTCTTCCATCTCAGCTGAGCCTCGCTGTGCCGGCGTTTGTCGTGACCAGAGGACTCACGATCGCCAGTCCGTCGCTGCTGCGTCACTTCACAGGGCGGCTTCTCGTGTGGACCATGCAGCGTATCTTCACGACGTGGGCCGCTTCCGCCCGAGCTATAAAGACCCTGAGGATCAAGTCGCTCATTCGACGGCGTACGGACGATCTCGAGACGGCGTTCCAGTGCTTATACCAGTGGCGGCGCGTTGTGAGGCACCGACGAGCAGCGAGCGACCATGGCGTGTGGGTCGAGACGCTCCACGCTCGCAAGTGTCTGCGATGGAGTCTGTCGATTTGGCGCCACGAGCTGAAGACAAGAAGGCGAGAGGGCAGTGCCGCAGACTTGTACAAGCGGAGAACTATGAGGCTTTTCCTGAGATCGTGGCAGCGATGGATGCGCCAGTGCTGTGCTGCTCGAGCCCACGGCTCACGCTGCCGCCTGGCACGATCCCTTCGAGTCTGGAAGGCATCGATCCGTTGGTCGGAGGAAGAACACCGACAACTTGTGCGGGCACGCACTCACTGGACGAGGCGCGTGCTTCGATCCTGTTGGACTCTGTGGCGTGTACAGAGATCTGTTCTCAAGGCCAAGCGGTTGCGAACCCACAAGGCGACTCGACATCATAACGGCAAGACCGCTCAACGTGTCTGGAGGGTGTGGACAGAAAGCTACGGAACACGAAAGGTTCTCGAGTCGAAATGCGCGCGGTTCGTCAGGCGACGACAGACGCGAATACTGAGGGCCATTCTCACAGGACTGTATGAGTATGTTGATGAGAAGAAATGGCACGCGCTTTGTGTCATGGAAGCTTGCGCCCGGCGGCACGAGCGGCTTACCACGCGAGTGTGGCGGGCGTGGGCGAGCCACTTCGACGCTTCCCGACAAGACGATGAAGAACGGACGAAGCAGTGGAATTGCGATCGAAGACGGCGGGTGTGGCATTTGTGGAGACGACGAACGAGGTGGATGCGGCTGATCGGGACGTTGACGGCCTGCGTCTCTTCGACTCGGATTCAGTACGGACTGTTTAAATGGAAGACGTGGGCGGCATCAAGGCGACAGTACCGGCGTCTGGTAAACAACTGGAGACGAGAGCAAGCGCACCTCTTGGCACGGCGAGTATTCAGGGCGTTCCAGGAGAATGTCAAGATTGGACGCGACACACTCCATGCAGCCAAAGTACTTCTCCATCGCTGCTCGAGTTCTCGCCTGCAATCGTATCTGAACGCCTGGCGACAGTTCGCTCAGCGTCAACGGATCCGCCGTCTTCGTGACGACAGTCTCACGATGGTGGCACGGCGACTACATCGTCGAGGGCGGTGGGCAGCGTGGCGACAGGTCTTTCACGTGACTCACAGTATCCAGATTGCGGATGATGCCATGGCTCAAGGCATACAACGGCGGTGTTTCCAGCAATGGCAAAAGCGGGTTCACGTCTGCCGTAAACTACTAAAATCTGCTGGGCAGCTTCGCCAGCATCAAATGAAGAGGGCTATCTGGAAGTTGCACCGTCGCGCGGAGGCGAACCAGACGCATCGGAAAAACTGCAGCGTCCTGAGGGATCGAAGAGACCGGTTTCTAATGCTGCGTGGATGGACAGCATGGCGAAGGGGGTTCCTCACTGCCACGCACTACCACGCACGAGTGGCTCAAGCGGTTGTCCAGTGGCACCACAAGTCCATGGCGGTGCACTTTTACGAGTGGAAAAGCGTCCTCATCCGGCACAGGGAACGTCACTCGCGCTTATCGGCGTGGCGCCAACGGGCAGCAGCCAAGACCGCTCAATCCTGCTGGAGAGTATGGCAAGCGTACCTTGTCGAGAGGCACGATAGGCGATCGATAGTTGCGCACGCTGATCAGTACTCGGAGCGACGATCCATGAAGCGTATGCTCCAGACTTGGCGGTGCAAGTGCCGTCATTCCCAGGCGCAAGCGCAAGTGAGGCAAACGTGCATGGCCAAATGGCGATACCACGAACAGCGTCGACGCTTTCAAAGGTGGGAAAGGTTTACTTACTTGCAACGCTCGCTACGCGTGATGGACGCAAGGCATCGCGACTTGCTTGTCCGCCGGTGCTTTGCTGCGTGGTGCAAATGGAAACATCGGCGCGACATGGCAGCGCTCATTGATGACGAGCGGACAAGGCAGCTTCAGGAGTGGTCCATGCGTCGAGCCGTGAAGCGCCTCCGCCGCCACGCGGCCGCTTGCAAGTGCATGCGTTCTTCTCAACAGCTCGTGCAGCTGGCGAGGTCCAGGGCAGTGCAGACAGCGATGCTTCGACGGTGGATGCGATACAAGACCAGGCGAATGCACTGGCACGCTCAGATAAAGGCAACAGAACAGAAGATCCAGTGGTATCGGGTTCAGCGATGCGTGCGCCAGTGGGGACAGTTCGCACGCGCGAAGAAAGTGTTGGCATCCACGATCGTGCAGGCGACGACACGCACCGGACGCGGCCTTACGAGTAAGGTATTTACGCAATGGCGTTCGTTTGTATCGGACCGCAAGCTGCGGACGACGCTCCAGGAACGAGCAGTGGCGTTCCACGTCTGTTATATGACGTCGCGGTGTTTCCAGGCCTGGAAAACGTACGTGGACGAGCAAGCACGTAGGCAGCGACTGCTTCAGATTTCTAGTCAACGACGGTGCCAACTGTGTGAGACGAGAGCGTTCCAGGCGTGGCAGCATTTCGCCATTCGGGCCAGAAAGACCAGGCAGGCGATTGGAGTGCGGCAAGTCCATTCGCTTTTCAGCAGCTTTGCGAGCTGGAGACGGTTCCTGAGTGTTTGCAAAGCCAAGCGAGACGCGATCGTCCACTACGAGTTCACAACTGGAAGACGAGTCATTCGCGAGTGGCGAGAAGCGGCCCATCGACAGCGACTACACCGGCAGTTTACACAAGTGTTGCAGGCCCAGATCATGCAGCAGTGCCTCCGCCACTGGGCAACGCATGTGCGGAAGACAAGACGGGCTCGTTCGTTTCTGCGACGGCGCCAGTGCAGATCACTGGTGCGCGTGTTCAGTTCGTGGAAGGCGCTGGCCGAGACCCAGCGACTCACACGCAGCGAGATCCAGCAGCGGCTTGGGCTGCTATTGTACCAGCATCGAACGATGACGAGTTTTCTGCAGTGGAAGACACTCGTCGAGCAGCACAAGCTACTTAAAACGAAGAAGCTTGAACGAACGAGGCAGCGGACCTGTGTGTTGTTCACCCGTTGGAAAACCACGCTGGGAATGCGGAAACGGATCGCCGAACGAGCCGTTCGAGTGCGGCATCGACACGAGCACGCATTGGTGCTCGCGTTCTGGAGTCGGTGGAAACGGGAAAAGGTCGCGCACGAGAAGGCAGACGTACTGCGACAGCGAGTTCTCAAGCGTGCGTCTCAGGTGTTGATCAGCGTTCTCTTCAGCGCATGGAAAGCATTCGTTTGCAGAGCGCTCGTGGTGAGAGCTGCTGAGAACAAGAGAAGCCACGGGTCGTTGCGGCTGCGTTTCTCACGATGGCGAGATCGATTTGTGAATCAAAGAAAACGAGAACGGTTCGTGGCCGAGACGATGCGCAGGCACCACGATTTGGCTCTCGTCCGAAACGTCCTCGTGCGTATGCGGACCCGCATGTCCATCAAGAATGCCTGCACGCGTGTCTTGCTACCACAGCTCCAGCGCCACGTGCTGGCACAGGCGTGGCAGAAGTGGCGGCAGTACCACGCGCACAAGAGACGCACAAGCTGTAGTGTCGTGGCACTGCGTCATCGTCTCGAAGGCAAACGCCACAGTGTCTACGATACAGCGCTAGTGAGTCTGAGGCGATGGCAGTCACTCCAGCAGGCACATCGCTTCTGCCACTGGCGGACCGTGGCATTGCACCTCCAGTCGATGCGAGCGCACACGGCCACGGCGATTCACATGTGGTGGACGCGTCTGAACCGCTCGTGCTTTCAGTCGTGGGTGGCTTGGATCCGCCAGGCGAAACGCAAGCAAACGCTTCGAGCGAGCGGTGGTCATCACCGTCGAGCGCGAGCGTGGACTCGATGGGTCCAATATCACCGGAACCAGCAGCGCCAGCACTTGCTCGTGGAGCAAGCCAGGCGCTTCTATCGCATACATGCTACAAGAACTGCCACGGCTGCGTGGCGATGCGTCCTCTCACGTCGACGTCACGATAGGCTGCGGGAATCGGCAGTGACACTCCACCGTGTCCAGCGCTCGCTTCGCAAGTGGCACGGCATGGCAGTCCACAGGCGCTCGTTTCGCATGCAGTGCACTGTCGCCACGGTCGCTGCCCACCACAAGCGCATGTCGGTCACGTGGTGTCGCTGGGCGCTGTGGGTCGCCCACGTGACAAGCCAACGCGTCGAGCTGCAGCAGCAGACCGAGCGGCTCCAAGTACTGATTCTGTGTTCGGCGTTCCGAGCCTGGCGTGCCTGCAGCCAGCAGCAACGCTACCTGACTCGGATCCTCTCGGTGCACCGCTGTCGCTGGAAGACCGCGACCGCACGACGCGTGCTGTGCACATGGGCCGGCTATTGCAGAGCGGTAACTGCCCAACGGCGCGCAGTCTCTCAGTTGGCATGGACTTCACTGATGCGGAACGCGGTCCAGCGAATCCGCCTGTATGCTCGCCAGCAAATTGCCAAGCGTGGGCGTTTCCACAAAGCCCAAGCGTGGAGCGTCGTCGTCCAGGGGCGGCTCCTGGGTCACACATTCACGCGGTGGCGACGCTTTGCCTTGGTTTCCAAGCAGAAACGTCACGCCATTCAACGGTACCACCTGAAGAAGCTTCTTCCCGGGGTTATGCACGTGTGGAAGAGCTTTGTGCAGCACAGTCACGATACACGCGATCGTCTCGGAAGAGCTGCGGGCCGCTGGCGATCTGTATCCACTCGTCGTGCGTGGCAGGCATTGTCAGCGTTCCATCGCCAACGTCGCGCAGCACGTGGCGCGCTGACAACGGCCCGCGGCCACTTCCAAGCTCGGCTCGCGAGACTCCTACTGGTTGAATGGCGTGGCACCATTGTCCGGAAAAGGCTCTTGAGGGAAACGTCTCACAATGTACTCGTGCGGCGGAAACTGCAGTCGACGCACCGGTGCTTTGCTAACTGGCATAGTTTTGTGCTGGGCCGCAAGGCCAGCCATGTAGCTGCTGCCATGGTGGCAAGCCGTCTCATGGCGAGTCAGTTGCAAGAAGCGTGGAGTGTGTGGCGCCGACAGTTTGTTGTGGCACGCGTATGTGCACGAAAGCAACTGGCTCGAGTGTTTGATCGATGGCACCGCTGGCGATGGGAACGGCGAGCGTGGGCCGAGTTTCAAGCCACTCAAACGCAGACGCTCTTGCAAACCGTCCGCGCTCGCTGTGGCATTCAGCACTGGAAGGATCGCGTCATGGAGGCACAGATGAGAAAGACCATGGCAACGCTGTCAAGTCGCTTTGCCAAGGACACGCTTGTGAGGCGGTGCTTTCGGAATTGGCTCGCGTTCTTAGTCACTCGCCACCACGACAAAGTTCAGATGAAGCGAGTCAATGAGTGGCTCCGCAATCGACAGCTCTCAAGCTGCTTCCGGGGACTCGCAATGTATGCTCTAGCGCAGCAGCACGACAAGCGGAACCACGCGGCGGCGACGCTCCATGCCAAGAAACTGGCCAAGCGCCAGACCTTGTCAGCGTGGCGGAGACTCACGGCTGTGGCCAACACGCAGCGGCTCAAGCTGCGGCGACACATCGCTGCCACGCATCACGCCACACAACGCAAGTGCTTCGTTGCTTGGCGCGCATTGATGTCGAAGCGAATCCACTCACGCGTGGCGTATGCGAACTTGGTCTCTCGCCGCACACTGCTCGTGACACGAGTCGTGTTGAACCAATGGAAGCGGTCCACGCACAAGAGCAAGCGACGGCAGACTGCAGAGACGTTCCATCGTCATCGTCTCTGCCTCCACAGCCTGCATCAGTGGCACTGGTTTCTCGTACTGACGCGTGCGGAGCGGATGCTGCGCGCCCGGGAAAAGCGGCTTTGTGAGCGGTGCTTGGTGGCGTGGAGAACGCGAGCTGTGCTTTGCAAGAAGGTCGGGCATCTCAGCGTTCAACAAGAAGAGCGGAACCGCAGAGAGCTTCTAGAGAATCACTGGACTGCATGGCGTTCCTGGAGTCGCGTCCAGATCCAGTGTGTCCGGCTTCTCACGCATGTGGCCACTCAGCATCGTGCACGATTCCGGTTCGTCCTGTGGAAAGCATTCGCTGATAAGAACTGCAGGCTCAAACGGCTTATGTTGGGACCCAGTACCGAGCCGAGGATGGTGGAGGAAGGCACATCCGATTCTCTAATGCTTGACACACCGGTAGCTCGCCTGGCTCGAATATCGCGCCGGTTGCAGCGACTCCAAGTCGACTGGGAGAACCCATCAGCGGTGTGGCAGCGGTGGCGCCACGCATTCCACGCGTGTCTGTTCTACCGCATGCGACGGCTCTACCAAATCTTCTCATTGTGGTCCACGTGGAGCCGGCGCCGCCGCTTCGTACAGGTTCTTTGTTCATCACGACTGCAGGCTCGTCGACTCGTACTGAAGAAGACCCTGTTGCTGCGATGGCGAGACGTCGTGGCCACGGTCAAACAGATTCAACGCGAACGACGCCGTGAGAGAGAGCTCCTGGTCATTGTGAATGCCGAGATGGTTCGCCACGAACGCAAGTCGCTGCAGCGCCACTGGAACGCCTGGCGCGAACGCACGGAGACGAAACGCCACTTGCTTCTCAGCGCCGACAGCTACCAGCGCGCGCGCATGCTCACCAAGTTTTGGCTGCTGTGGTCTCATGACTTTGTCAATGTCCGACGACGCGAGCACCAGTACGTGGCATCGCGCTGCGCCCAGCTATCGATTATGAAGGAGAGACGAGCGATCCACCGGCTCCGTATCCATCGAGCGTGGCGCGTGAGAGCACGAAGTATCGTCTCGGCACTCGCCCATGAACGCCACAGGCGTTGGTATCGCCTGTGCATGGATCAGTGGAGGCGATTCGCAGACACCAACAGGCGCGCGAGTCTGCTCGCCGTCTTCAAAAAGCGACAGTCTGTGCGGCGCGTCTACCACGGGTGGCGCATTTGGCTGGCATCGCGGCGGCTGCAGCGTGAGGAGATGGAAAAGTTTATAACACGGCGGATGGCTCGCACTCGCGGGGAAGCTTTTCTCCGATGGCGAGCGTACGTGATCCACCGGCGACAGCGAGACGATGCCATGGCTCTGGCTACAGCCTTCCATCTCCAGCAGCGTCTACGCCACCGTTGGCACCGAGCCGTGCAGATCCAGAAGCAGATACGAGACAGAACCGAACGAGGTCGATCGGCGTTGGCCACGTGGCGCCAACGCCGGGCAGTAAGGCGTTGGGAGACTACCGTCTGCACTCAGCGTCTTAAAAGGCGGCTCCGGATGTTTGTCCAGCGAAAGCACTTTGCGCAGTGGAGACAGTACACACAGCAGCTTCTCGCCGATCGATTCTACTCGCATTTAGTTCACAGGCGAATGCGATATTCGTTCCACCGGTGGGTGGACAGCGCTCAAGAGCGGATGCACTTACGGGAATGCGAAAGTCAGCTCCGTGCTGTGCGAGCGGGAAGGAGACGCCGCACGTTGTGGACTGCATGGGGAGCCTTCGTTCGACACCAACGATACCAGCGGATTGCCCGCGAGCATTTCAGCCACACACTCAAGCTGAAGCTGCTTCTCGACTGGTACGATACCGCCAAGCAGACAGCACTGGACCGCGCGCAGCTCGTCGCTGAAGCCGACGCGTTTTGTGGGTTCACACAGAAGCGATTCGTCCTGAAGCAATGGGTCTTGGCACTTGTACGAGGTCGCCAGCGACGAGCCGTGCTACTCGCTTGTGTCGTGAAAATCCAACGAGCGGTTTGCACGAGACTGCGCCAAGTGGTTCTCCACGCATGGGCGGATGCGGCGGATCTGGAACGGTTCACGCGCGAGTGCAGAGGCATCTTACAGCAGCGACGAGTGGCACGATCCCTCCATCATTGGCGCCAACAGATCGCGGAGCGGCGGCGTGTGGAGCAGCTCCAGCGAGACGCAATCTTGTACCGGCAGAACAGGCTTCTCTCGGTAGTCTTTTTCCACTGGCAAAACTACGCTCTCGCATGGAAAGATGCCGAGGCAGCACGCAAAAAGGACCGACGTCTGCCAGTCCAGCACAAGGGTCCTCCACTGATCAGATCCATTGAGCCGAAGAATGAAGACGGAGCGAATGGCGAAGACGAAGAGATGTCGCTGCACTTTCGCCGACCTCTCAGCCCGATAAAGAAACGCTATAACGCCATGACCCAGGCGAGACGACAGGACTCCGTTGGTCTCGCCCCACCACCCTCCCCGCCAGCGGTGCGTTCCTCAAGAGGCCCATAAAAGATGCATCCCTCACAAGACTGACTGATCTCCATCTGTAGCCATCGCTTGCAGACGCGGCGTCGCTGTCGCTGAACGTCAAGAAGCGCCTGCTCGTGCTCGGCAAGTGGAAGCCCACGCACAAGTCACTGAGCCACGTGTGAGGTCTGATACCTGTATCCATATCTTATATCGGAGGTCCATCACTCCGTATCAAACAACAAAGGCTCACTGCATTACCTCTACCAACATATATGCTATAATATACTATAAACAATAGTAGTCATTGATTGGCAAAGAACCTGCAAAAAATGATCCTTTCCAATCCATCCAATCGTTCCAAGCGTTGCCGAGCAGCTCATATCCCATTTGAACCGAAGAGCCATGGGCGTCAAGAAGGCGAGCGTCGCCGCGAGCGATCTCTACCCGCTGGTGCATGCGTTCCTCATGGGCGCTGGCATGAAGAAGGCCGCGCAGGCGCTCGAGAAAGAGGCCAAGCTGAATCCGTCGGGCTTTCGCGCCGAGGACGATTTGCTGGCCGTGTACAAGCAGTACCTGACGACCAAGGCGGGCGCGAAGAGCCCCGTGGCGAGCCCCAAGAAGGAGAGCAAGATCCCGGCGGCATCGGTTGTTGACGTGTCCAAGAAAACGCCGGTGGTGAGCCCGTCGTCTGACTCGTCCGACTCGTCGGACGAGGAAGAGGAAGCGCCGACGCCTGCGAAGAAGAAGGCCGAGGCCGCCAAGACCAATGGCAAGAAGGCCGAGGCGTCCAGCTCGAGCTTGAGCTCGTCGTCGGAAGAAGAGGAGGAGAAGAAGCCCGCTGCGAAAAAGGCTGTGGCAGTCGTGAAGAAGGCGGCGCCTGTGAAGAAGGCCGAGGCGTCGAGTTCCAGCTCGAGCTCGTCGTCGTCCGAAGAGTCGGACGACGAAAAGATCAAGAAGAAGAAGCCGGCGCCCGTGGTTGCGAAGAAGGCGCCAGCGCCGGTGGCAAATGCCAAGAAGGCAGCGGCTTCGTCCAGCAGCTCGTCGTCTTCGTCTGGTTCCGACTCGGACGACGTGAGCGACGAGCCTGTGAGCAAGAAAGAGACGGCCAAGCCAGCGCCCAAGAAGGCGGCGCCGGTTAAGAAGAAGGTGGAATCGGCTGCGAAGAAGAAGGAGGACTCGTCCTCCTCTTCTTCTTCCTCGAGCGATTCCTCGTCGGATTCATCCGAGGACGAGAAGAAGAAGCCGGCGGTGAAGCGAAAGGCCGCGGCTGTGCCAGCGAAGAAAGCGCCGGCCGCGAAGAAGGCCAAGAACGACGAGAGCAGCTCCGACTCTTCCTCCTCTTCTTCTTCTTCCTCCTCGTCTTCCTCCGATTCTTCTTCATCAGACAGTGAAGACGAGGAAGATCTCCACGCCAAGGACGAAGCGCGTCGCGCGGCCGCGGCCAAGGCAGCGCTCGAATGGAAACCCAAGGAGATCGCCAAGCCTGCCAAGGGCGTCGAGGCAACCAAGGGCGGCGTGCCCTTCCAGCGCGTCGATGGCGAGTTCTGGTCCACCAAGATCGTCTCGGACGACGCACGGCTCACGAACAATAGCTGTACGTACACAGTATTGAGATAGGAGGAGCTACGGCGAACTGATTTGATTTTTGTTCTTCCTCTAGATGACGCAACATTCGGCGGTGCAGGCATCGGCAGCAAGGCCAACAACGTGCTGATCAAAGTGCGCGGCAAGGACTTTACCAAGGGCAAGAACAAGTTCAAGAAGCAGACGTACATGTGCGGCGAGATCACGATGGCGTCCAACTCGTTCAAGTTTGAAGACGACGAGTGAGAGGGATGGATGTATATATATTGCCCATAGAGAATTAGAGACGAAATATCGTTGGGAAGCTGTTCTCTCGGCGCTTTTCTCTTCTTCTTTCGGGGGACCTCGTCGCAGATTTCTGAGCGGCCCGTTTGCTTTCACGCATTGTGCTTTGGACGGGGGAAGGAAGATGGAGCCGTTGGCAAAGATCACAGAGATTACTGATCTCGTGGACGACGAGGACGACGTCAATGAGGCCGACACGGTCGAGATGCTGGAGATGGTGACGTCCATGGTCATGGCGACTGACGCCGTGCCCAGTGGTGAACCGTTGCCCGAACCGACCGCCGCGACCAAGGAGCTGCTGGATATCATGAAGAATATGGATGACGCTGAAGACGAGGGCGACATCCAGGCCGCTGAAGATACGCAGCTCCTCGCAGAAGCCTGCCAGCGCGTCGTACAGGACGCAGTCACCAATGCCAGTGATGTCTTGTCCAGCGACCAGCCAGGAGTAGAAGAAGCAGTGCCGTCCGAAGCTGTGGTTGACGAAGTCGTTGGTACGTTTTATCCCCCGATCAAGATGCTGGCGTAGTTTTGAACACCGTGCTTACCGCTGAATTTGTGCTAGTTGTAATGGAAGACGACGATAGCCCGTCGTGGCTCGAGAAGAAGCTGGGGCCATGGGTCGCGCGCCATCGCAGTGGTCTCCGCGCGTCACTCATCCTGCTGCTCGCAGTGTACGTGGCGATCTTTGCCTCCATGATCTTTCAGAGCGGACTCCGTGGGCTGAGCGAGCGAACGCCCGCTGCGACCGTGCGCGACGTGCTCTGGGCCGTGCTCATGGGCTTGATCGTTTTGCTCGCCGTTGGCAAACACTACTAAGTCGAGGGCGTAATTGTAATTGGTTTCCAAGAACAGTTCGACTAGAGTATGCATGATTATTATTCCTGGTTTAGAGTGCGTCAAGCCAATGCTGGAGATCGGTGAGCCCAGCAGTGGAGGGCCGCCAGGACTCGTCGAGTCGCCACGCAGTCTGATTGTCCTGCCTGCCGACGACCGACGCCGTCGAGAGCTGCAGGGGCACGTCCTTCACACTCGAGATCCCTCCTCGCCACGGCGTCACCGTGGCCTCCTTTGATGGGCTACCAGTCGTTGCGCCACCAAACATGGCGACTGAGAGCAGCTTGCTCTTGCGCTTGTACGCGAGCAGTTTGGCCTGCAGCAATTGCTTCTCCTGCACGAGCATGGGATCCACTGCGTCCTGGTGTTGGGTTGCAATCGCCAGAGTAATATCGGCCATGGCATGCTCGAACTCGTCCCGCAGACGATACGCCTGGGCACGGCGATACAAGGCCTTGACATTCTGGGGGTCGCCTTCCAGCACCAAGTCTGCATGGTGGATTGCATCGTCCAAGTGGCCCGTCTTAAGGCGACAGGCTGCGAAATTGAGTCGCGTCGTCAGCTGGAGCTTGGCCATTTCGTCGTCCTCGTCTGGACTTTCTGGAAACACATACTCGAAATACACCAGTGCCTTGTGGTAGTGGTACGCGGCGCGCTGGTACTGGCCCTGCGCGAAGAACCGATTGCCCAGCACACGAAATGCGTCGCACGCGTCCAGCTTTTCTCGGGTGCTCATGTCCATGAGCTTTTGCTCGGCCGAGTGATCGTGGTTACAGCCTGCCGCCGCCGCAGCCCGAGAGGCACGCGCCTGCTTGTCGCGCGCCTCCTGCTCGCGCTGCGCGAGCTCCTCAGGGTCCTCATACGCGTCCCATTTCTCGTACACTGCCGTCCAGTCGCGCGTGGTGTTCGTGAGAGTTGCTTCGTCGGTGTCTGTGACGCGCGCCGCCTTCTTCTTCTTGAGCGATTCGATTTGCTGCTTCGTGCGCGTGAGCTCGGCCTCCGCCTCCTGTGCGAGTTTTTGCTTCTCGTCGCCCACGCTCTCGAGCATGCGCAGCAGATCGGGCGTCCAGCCACACGCCATGATGCTGTAGGAACTCGAACGACACGGCGCCCCTTGGGTGGATCTTTTGGGTTTGGATGAGGAGCTCCACTGATACAGCACAGAAACTAAAACTGAGCTAGCCTATTCAGGAGAATCAGTTAAATTAGTACTCGGGCGTGCGCTTTGCGCACAGGACATCTCGAAGCGAATCTCAAGCAAGTCATCTTAGAATATGTGGCCTGCTACCAACAAACAGAAGAGGTGGAATAGCACTGATATTTATCTTCATCTACGGGAAGGCGATGACTTCTCTGATACGCTCTACCACTAGATCCTACGTAATGCTAGTATTGGGACGTCTGATCCCCTCGTAAAGCTTCACTTCAGACCCGATTCGGTCCTTGACTCCAGCCTTAGCAACGGTCGTCCACGACGCTAGTCTCACGAGCGTGCTCGACGTGCTGATCCTTCGGGTGCCCCAGGGCACGCGCCACCCGCTGCTCCATGAGCCTCTCCTTCGAGAGCTTCGTGCTTTCTTCACGACGGATCCCGTTCCAGCAGCATCGCCGCCATCCTCCCCCGACGTAGCTCATCTCCTCTTTTTTGATGGCGGCTCACCGGGCAATCCCGGGCCAGGAGGCTCTAGGGTCTGCGTTGTTCGGGTCGCCCGACACTCAGGAAACGCCACGGTTGTTTGAACACGGTTGTTTGAACGGCGGCCGTCAGCTTCGTTCACCACACCAACAACAACAACCAAGCCGAGTACAAGGGACGGTCTCCGTGCGGCACTACGATGTTGATCGCCGATGCTGGAAGTCGTCGGTGTCAGTGCTCTGGTGCTCAATCTGCTTCGACATTACGGACCCCAAAAAAACGGGTGCCTCCCGGCGCTTTACGCTGAAGCTGAAGCGCGTCGTCTTGCGGACCAACTCGGCATCCGTCGTTGGCCACACCGCGCTCGGGCTTCCAACCGCTTGGCGGGCACACTCGCCAACATGACCATGGACACCAAATCCAGCTCACAGGCCCCGCACCTACGACGCGACCAGGAAATACGGATATATCGGCTCTTCTACAGCGCCATATCCCCCATGGGTCGCCGACACAGTCAGCGGCTTACATATCTCTGCGTATTGAAATCGATCACTAGCCTACTAGGATACATTAATTGCAACCAATAGACCTCAATGCATCATCATCAGCTCCCTCCAAGTGCTCGACGTTCTAGTGCACCGTGTGGACCAAGACCCCTGCGTACCAGCGCTTCACACCTCGCTCCTTTGCGATCTGCCACCTTCCGCCACGCCGACCACGCCCCCGAGCTACCGCACTCCAAGCTCCGGATGCAGTCCACCTACTCTTCTAGGATGGTGGGTCCCGCAGCAACCCGGACCCCGGCAGCAGCGGCGCATGTGTCGTTCGGGTGAACGCCCAAACGGGTGCAGCGTGCCTCGTACGATCCGCTGCCATGAGCTTTGATCATCGAGCCACCGACAACAAAAAGGGCGACTAAAAAGGACTGCTCACCGGTCTCCGCGCAGCGCGCCGCTATCACTGTCCAGCGCTCGAAGTCGTCGACGACAGCGCCCTCATCCTCCAGGAGCTCCGTTCCTATCGGGTGCCCATGAATGAGAGCCTTAAAGCGCGTCTTGCGGACCAGCTCGCCATCAGTCGCTGATCCTACCACGCACGTGCTTCCAACCGCATGGCTGATACGCTCGCCAACCTTGCCGTGGACACCAAGACCAGGTCCCAAGTACTGCACCCAACTGTGCGTCCGGGGCACGCTGATTTCGCTGCACACCTGTACAACGACCTACATCCATGTGTGGCCGACACCCGTCGGCCGCTTATTCCCTCGCCTGCATAGCCATTGGCCCCTCTTAAGCTACTACCTCGCGCTTGACAACATCGGGCACAGGGCCGGCAGCCGCAGCTCGATTGAGTACTGGAGACGCTCGCGCACTGAAAGCGTGGAATGGAAACGCTCAATAGAGTCCAACTTCAACAGCAACCTCAGTGAGGAGTCATGCGAGAAT
>JAADXL010000242.1:0-38861 GCA_023337755.1 Pythium aristosporum
CTGCCGTCTCGCGGCCTGCAGCAGGTGCAAGTGATCCTGCGCGACTACGTCGCCCCCGTGGACGACGACGTCGACGGTGCATTTCCCCACCTCCACCAAGATCAGCACTTGCGTGCGACCAACGCCAACCAGTTCCACGCGCGCGAGTACAACGCCAGTGCGCCGCGAAGTCCACTCCGGCAGCGGCCGCCACCGGCGACTTATTCCTTCTCCACCTCTTCTTCTTCCCCATCATCCTGGATGTTCTTTACTGAGCTGGTGGATCTACTGCGCCGCTACCGCTCGGCCACACGCCACTTCCATGCGTTTGTGCACTGGACGTACGAGCTCTTCCACGACGCGTTCCGCCAGCAGCGACAGCAGCAGCTCGCCGACGTAATCGCAGTCGGCGCATCGTCGGGCACGCCGCTGCTGGAGGAAGCCGCGTTTGTCGAGACGCTGCTGCCGTACTCGCTTGGCGCGAGCGACCGTGAGCTCCGCAACGTCTTCCAGAATACACTGCGGCAGCGTCAACTACAGCGGCTCATGCCCGTGCGCGTGTTTGTGTCGGTGGTGCTCGTGCTGCTGCGCAATGGGATGCTGAGCGTCACGAGTTACCAGCCGCTACAGCGCCCCGGGGCGGGCACCAGTCAACTCAAGTCGCTCGCGACGGATTTGGGTTCCCACCGACGCGACCGCGAGGAGAGGCAGTGGCTGCAGCTCGCACTCGAGTGGCGCGCGCAGGAACAGCGCTTTGAAGCGACTGTCGTGCGTCTCCAAACGAAACCGAGTGGTGTTAGGGACGACCAATCGATCGCGGCCTCGCGCCTGCTGCAGTGGCGAAGCGAACTGTACGAGCTGTTCATGCATCGTTCAGGTAGCGAGGGTCTCGAGCGCGCCCAGGCGCTGTGTGAGTTGCTGCTCCAGGGTCTAGCTAGGAGCGAAGGCGATGGAGAGGAGGAGAAGGAGGAGGTTGCCAGTGAGACGCGCTGTCCGGAGACTGGTGAAGAGGAAGAGTTCATATCGCAAAGAGAAGACGACTGCGCGGCCGCCGCTGTGGGCTCTCCCTGGGCCACGAGGTACGATGACGGGTTGCAGAAATGAAATTTAATACATGGATACGGTATCAGTTTGTTCAAATGCCTTTTCGGCATGGCCCAGACAACGGAGACCCTCTGACTTCAGTATCCAAGTCATGCTGGGCGACGACAACCAACGTGGTGCGTTCGATTAGCGGTCGTGGCGTTAAACCGCCTGGAATGTGAGCGGATCTCACGCTGCGGTTTTGCGACTCCAGAGACTGCGAGTCCTTCGTACCAGCGCGGCCACCGGCTCCCGGCAGAGTCGCTCCAACAAAATGGAACGGAAGACGAGTATGTTGCCGACCGAGGCCACGCCATCGCAGCGACTTGCGAGGCGACTGCACAGCGGCTGCGGCTCCAGACTGAGCAGCTCAAGCGGTTCCACCAGCAGATCTGTCTGCGCGTCAACGAGCGCGTGCTGCAGCAGCGCGAGCAGCAGCAGTCCCGAGACAAGCAAATCGTGTGTCGATGCTTTTCTTTAGTTGGAGGAGTGTCTCCGACCCACTGCTTGTTCTCTTGTGACGGCAGGATGCCAAGCTGGCGCGGCTCCTCCAGTTGCCCCCGGCCGCAGACGGCGATGGCGGTCCACTCCGAGCAGCGATGACGACGGCGACGGCGCCTCCCGCACTGCAACTCAGTCGAGGGCCGCACTTAGAGGCCCTGTTAAACGCCAAGAGAGACCAGCTCAGGGTTTGTGAGACATGGTGCTGTGAGGAACGAGTCGCCGGGTGCTGACGGAATGCAATGACGTCCCCAGGGGTACGACAAGGCGCTGTCGGTAGTGGAGAAGGTACTGCGCAGCGACGCTCAGGCGCGCGAAATGCTGCTGGCGTCCACGCGAGTGCCGCGCGTGCGCGAGTGCCGCAGCTGCGAAGATGTCGCGCTCGACAAGATCTACGAGGACGAGGGAAATCAAGCCGGCGACGGCAATGGCGAGCACCTGGCGCGAGATGGCGATGTCGCGCTTCCAGCCAAGCAGGTGCGTTCTAACGTTTCCCTTAGCCTAGCGCGGCGGCAGCTGAACCTCACTCTGCTCTCTAGCGTGTCGAGTTGTACGCTGCCGTGCGGCGACGCTACATGGCGATAGAGCGTGAGCGTGTCCACCAGCGCAGGAAAGGAGCAGGAGAACTGCCTAGCGAGAGGAATCTCGTCACGAAGCTTCCGCTAAAGGGCAAGAAACCCGTCAACACCAACAGACTTACAGAAAGCGAGCGACGCAGTGGCGGGCACGTCACAATGTACGTGTTTGAAAAGATGGGTGAAGAGAATGGGGCGTCACCCAGGCTGACACTATGGATGCTGGTCGGCAGCGTGGAAGCCTCGACGGGATGCGAAACCAAAGTGCAGCGCCAAGTGGCCAGGACGTCGTCGACGCCATGGAGGTGAGAATGTCTCTATCTTCCGATTCAATGCGCGCGCTCTCTATCTAACCACCGCTTGTGAACAGGAACTCGCCTTCGCAACAGCCTCCTCCCTCATCCACCAAGAGCCAGGCCCAGGCGACGACGCAGGAACGGTTTCTCACGGCACTGCAGGCAGAGCTCGGCACGCCGGCACTGTGTTCCTGTGGAGGTCGAAAGGGGAACGTCGAGTGCGCCAACAACTGCGAGTTCTACCGCCAGCCCAAGCGCAAAGAGCGAGCCGCCGCGTCGGTCTGCAAGCAGCACGAGACCTGAGCGTGACCAATACCTAGCGACTGCTTCTTGGACACCAATATATTTTTACACGGTCATGATCACTTCGCCGTCGGCGTCCACGTCATCGGCTTGCAGGCCGTTGCCCACGAGCACGGACCACACATCACTCCACGTGCCGCTGGCTGAACGTGGCGGCGTCGACCGGCGGGATCGCGGTGGCGTTGTGTCGATACGCAGCGGCGGCAATGAGTGGTTTCGCTCGGTCACTCTACCGGTTGAATCCGTCGGAGCCACTGCTGGTGAAGCTGCTGGTGCTGGTGCTGTGTTGCTCAGTGGGGATTTTTCGGCAGGCTCGGCGGCCGTGTCCGTGGCTGGACTGGGGCGTTGCGGTGGAGGCAGCGGCGGTCGTGGTGGCGGTGGCGGTTGCGCCTCCATCGATCGGATCTGCCGCTTGAGCTCCTGGATCTGCTGCTGCTGTATCCGAATGTGGTCCTCGGCGTCCTCTAACTGGCGTCGCACAATGTCCTTTTCCTGTGTTCCATCATTCAAGACCCACCATTAACCGCCTGCTTACTCCATTCCCCATACGTCAGTGGGAGCCGTACCTCTCGCAGCTTGCGGATATAGTCCAGCACGGTCCGCTCTTCGCCGAGCTTGCGGATCTCCTGCGCCTCGACCACGAGGGTCTCAATCGTGGACTTGAGCTGGCGGATAAGCAGATCTTTCTCTTCGAGCTGCTGCGAGTGTTTGCGCCGCGCCATTGCGATCGCGTCGGCCTCTGTCAGAGACGCTGAGCTATCGAGAGCCTCACCGGCCGTGTCGGCACCACTGGTGCCTCGCTCGGCCTTGGCTTGGGCCTCCAAGAGTCGCTCTTCGTGGCGCGCGAGCAGCTCGCGGATCTCGGTCGAAGTGACCAACTCGGCAGGAGTCTTGTCCTTGCAAAAGCCGCCCGTGCCCGAGCACCGCGGGTCAGCGCCGTGTGTCAGTAGCAGCCGCACGAAATCCAGCTTGCCGTCGCGGCACGCAATGTGCAGCGGTGTCGCGCCCTCGGCGTTCGTGTGGTTCACGAGAGCCGACGCCTCGTCCCTCTCGAGCAGCAACTCGCACACGGCAAGCGCGCGGCACGTGACGGCCCAGTGTAATAGCGTGTTGCCCGTGGTCGCACTGTCCGTGACGCGGAGGGGCACGCCCGCCGCGAGCAGCTGCGCGACGCCCTGCGCATTGTCCATGGCGACCTGCTGCACGGCAAACTGGTGGAACACAAACACGAGATCGTGCGCCTGGGTCTCGACCGCCAGCGCGTACGCTGTGCGTGTTTCCCCATTGGCTTGGGCACTCCCGACGTCTGGCGGAAAGCCCGCGGCCAGCAGCACGCGCAGCGCATCCGTCTTGTGGTGCGCGACGGCCACGTGGAGCGGCGAGCGGCCCGTGGCCGCATCCACAATCTGCGAGAGATCGATGCGCCCATCGTTGTGGTCGGCGAGTGCCTTGATGACGTCCGAGCGCCCGTGCTCGGCTGCGAGGAAGAAGCCGTCGGCGGCCTCGCGCAGCGCCGCCGCGGACTCGGCCGTTGGGGAGCTCGTCATGGTCAAATCTACGAGTGGGCGACACTTCCAGATGCGACGGGATCCGAACTGAGACCTTGGAAGGGGGAGGAGACGAGAGATGACTCGGAGGCTTCGGATTGGCTGGAAAAGTGGGTATTTTAGTCAATCAGAGATCACCCATCATTCCAACATGGCTACACTCTCTGCAGAAGAGAACAACTGCACAGCTTCGAGGGTTGAAAGGCTACATAAGTTAGACACAGGAACGGACGATCGTGTCGTATGGATGGTTTGTTTACTTGCATCAGCGACGCTTGAGCAGCTCAAAGACGAGGTCGACGTTCGTGCGGCCCATCTCTTCAAACGCCGCCGTCTTGGTCACGGCGTCGAAGTTGTTGAGCATGAACGAGATACACTGGTCGCGTAGGACTGCAGCGTTGTGGAGGTCTGCGGCATGGAGAATCGACGCGGCATTGTCTACACACAGCGACAGAAGCATACGGCGCTCGCAGATACGCTTGAGTCGATCAACGCCGTACTAACATAGTTCCACACTGTCAGTCGCTTATCGACTCCACGCGAATAGCTCACAGGGGCAACGAGACTCACCCGGTCCGCGACCACAAACAGCTCCATGGCGCTTTCGACCGACACGTCAATGTCGTCGCTGTACAAATACTCGAGAAACGCCAAAAAGATCGGACGCCGCACGTCGTTGATGACGACTTCGCGGGCGCGGCTTTCGAGCATCTCGCCATTGAGCATGGCCTTGAAGTAGCCGCAGCGCATGCACAGGATCTTGTGAGCGTATATTGGGATGCCTTCGACTGCGAGAGCAGGCAGCCAAAGCGTCAGTCAAGCTACACCCTTTCTGGGCCGCACCAGGGACGTGCACCTACCAACAAACGTGATGTCGCTCATGATTTCATTGTTGACCAGCTGGCGCAGGTCCGAGATCAATGTGCTCTCAGGAATGTCCAGCTCAAACTCGTCCTCGCCAAAGCGAAACTGCGTGAAGTCGTTGAGGCGACTGCTGCCGTCGTAGCCACCAAAGATGATCAGGCTGGCGTCATAGACCGCGGCGACGTGGCAAAAGCGTTGGCCCGGTGGTGGTCCCTTGGATGCGATGGTCTGCCACTTGCTGCTCTCGGACGGTGCTGCGTATTTCACAGATAATATGAGGGGTCTATGGGGTGCTTTCCCACGATCCGAGTAGCACCGTACCCATTGTGAGCTCGTGAAAGTCGTTCATGGCGGTGCCGCTGCTTCCGCCAAAAATGTACATGGATTGTCCGTGGATGACGGCGACGTGGCTGTCCCGAGGGATCGGCGCCGGTCCCTCGGCTACAAGCGTCGACCACGTGCGAAGCGCTATAGATATTCACGAGCGTCGGACTTAGCAACCACAAAGCACACTCTAGAAGAAGAAGCCTCGTACCGAAGTCAAAGACCTGGACGTCGTTGAGGTGGCGCGACCCGTCGTGGCCGCCAAAGAGAATGCAGCTGTTCTTGAACACGACGAGCGACGAGCGATAGCTGCAGCAAGGGGGACTGTCGTCAGCATCCAGAGTTGCCTGGCAAGAAATGGAGACACGCACCGCGGTCGAGGCACGCGGCCCGTGGCGCCGACCAGCGTCCACGTGCCCGTCTCGAAATTGAACTCGTGAAAGTCGTTCTTGTAGCTGCCATCGTAGCCGCCAAAGCAGTACATCGACTTGTCTGCACATAGAAACAGAGCTTTGAGTGACGAGATCCTACGAGAGGGTACTGATACTAGACACGACGCACCGTAGACGACGGCCGAGTGGCTGTGGCGCGGCGTCGGCGCCATGCCGGCGTTCACGACCACGACGTTCCACTTCTGCGTGACTGTGTTAACACAGGAGGTTACGATCCCTACTCCATTCCACGCCCGTCCATAGTAGTAACGTACGAAAGTTGTACTCCATGAAATCGTTCACGCGCGAGCTGCCGTCGAAGCCGGCAAAGACGTAGAACGAATCACGGTAGACGACGCCGACGTGGCGGTCGCGCGGACTGGGCACGATGCCCGTGGCGGGCATGGTGGACCACAGTTTGCGTGTGAAATTGAACTCGTAGAAGTCGTTGAGGCGGTTCGAGCCATCGTAGCCTGGACCATGACACAGCATCAGCCATAGAACGAGACACAAGGGAAAGAGAAGCGACGGGGACGCACCGCCAAAGATGTAGAGCGAGTCCTTGCGCACGGCGCAGACGTGGAGCGCGCGGTAGCAGGGCGCGGCCGCCGGGTTCTCGCACGGCACGTTGAACCACGAGCGCGCGGTGGAGCTCATGATGGATTCTCGAGTGGGTGTTCTTTTCATCGGAAAGGGGAAAAAGGTCGAAAGAATGTTCCTATCAGGTTCGTAACGGATAGGATGTGATGCCATCTACTGAGACAAGTGAGGCATGTTGCCGTTCCAGGATGTCCCTTCAAGATCTCTTGTTGGCCATGGTGTTCTAATCGCCCACTGTACTCGCTGCGATTATGGTTCGGCCGTCGCGCTTCACGACATGATGTGCGTCGTTGTAGCAGCTGCCAGGCGAGCCGTCCAGTTTGAGGTTAGCTGCCACAGGTGGACCTCGGAGCTCTCTCTTGTCTAGTCGTGCGTTCTGTAGAGTGCAACTGTCGATCGACGAGGTCGTCATTTTCTTGATGAGGAACGACCTGCACCTCTCCTTATTTCTGCGAGGACTTGCCGCTCTAGACTACTTTGTTCTTTTCGTCTGTGTTGACTACGTCGACCTTTAGGAGCATCGAGAGTCTTGCGGACTACGATCCCATGTAGGCTAGCTGCAGCCTGGGCAGGCAGTTTCCTTGTTCGAGTACTTCCATATTTTCTGGTGCTCGCTCGCACCTCGGAGGTGTAATTGTTTTATGCGTACCTCATTCCTAGGGAAGTACCGCTGTCGTCTGCCATTGATTCCTTTGCTCGGTTGTGGTTCCACTGCTGTGCCCCCTCGTTCACCACTCTGTTCTGGAGAGGATCTCCGTCGCGATGGCGGTCAGCGTGCAAGCAGCGGTTCTGAAGGCATGCTGGTTCTAATCAAATGATGGAGGTATCAACGCTGAGCGTCGTCGTCCATAGGATGACGTAGATGGACTGAGTGGATCGTTGTAAGGAGTACATGGAGGATGCAGTCCATCAGGAGTGCTGACGACTCTTGCCGGAGCTTTCGGGCTGCCGCGTCTCTTTGGTGCGTACGGCAATGACAGAAGGTGAGTCCAGTCTCCCATCCTCAATATCGGCTTATACAGGTTTTGGTCGGTTCAAACGCGAACCCCCGAGTCAAAACCTCAGAAAAAAGCAAGGTTTTTCGAACAAATCCTTCTCCGTTTCCCTCGTTTTTTTCTTGTTGCCAGGAGCTCAAAGTCAGACAGACCAAGAGGCGCGCAACCCGACCAGTTGATACCAAAATGGTGATTGCCCTCGCTTCCTACCAATGCATATGCATGTACTGACGCGCCCATGCGTTGATGATACAGTCGGGAATTATCGGAGGCGGAAAGGGAGGCAAAGGCGGCAAGGGCGGCAAGGGCGTGACCTCCAAGAAGGCGCCGCAGTCGCGCTCGCAGCGTGCCGGCCTGCAGGTGCGCAAGCATTGCCAGCCGTGGAGTTTGAATTCATTTGCGTACATGCTAATACTGTTTGTGGGATCGCAGTTCCCTGTGGGTCGTATCCACCGATTCCTGAAGAAACGTGTGGCGAACAACCAGCGCGTCGGCGCGACTGCGGCCGTGTATGCCGCCGCCATCATGGAGTACCTGACCGCCGAAGTGCTCGAGCTCGCTGGCAACGCCTCGAAGGACCTCAAGGTGAAGCGCATCACGCCGCGCCATCTGCAACTCGCGATTCGAGGAGACGAAGAGCTCGACTCGCTGATCAAGGCGACCATCGCCGGCGGCGGTGTCATCCCGTACATCCACAAGTCGCTCATTAACAAGCTCTCCAAGAAGAAGCCGATTCAGTAGAGCGCTGGGATCTCAGGACACTTGATTGTGCGTGGGCATAAGTATGAGTACAATGGATATTGTTGATAATGCCGCTGGGCCGTCGGTGCAGTGCACGTAGGAGCCCATGTTCGATGCGCAAGCGCGGGAACACTTGTGCAGTCACTACCGCGGGGGATATGATCCTTTCGCGCGACCTTCGCGCGACCTCCGCCCAATGTTTCCCTTTGAAGAGGGGGCGACAGCCAACTCGCGATCCGACCGCTCGACGACGAAGATCGAGAGACAACGATGGCGAGCGCGGACCCGTCGGCGCCCGTGGCGGCGGCGGCGTTCGCGCACTACCTCCAGACGACCTGCGTGCCGCTGCTGGGCGAGTCTCCGGCGCTGGTGGCCGCTTTTGAACGCGATCTCGCGCTGCCGGCGGCCGCCGCGGTGGTCGAGCAGTTTGCGAGTGACTCGGCCGTGCGCGTCCTGCAGGTGCACGCCTTCCGGCTCGCTGCGTCATCAAGCGAGACGAGCGAGGCAGCTAGCGACGATAACGGATCTATCTCCTATCGCCTGCGTGTGAACCTCGGCATCGAGTACGTCTCGACCGGCAAGCAGCACGGCCATGACATTGTGTGTTTCATCAAGCGTGCCGGCGCGGCGCTGGCGAGCGACGTGGCGCTCACGCAGCAGCTGCAGGTCATGACGCTCGGTTTGGGCAAGAAGAGCGATGCGACGGCCAAGGCGACTGATGCGTCGAGCGGCGCGACGACCGAAGATGACGAGGACGACAAAGGCGACCACGACGAGGACCTGCTCTCGGTCGTGTACAACTATGTCCACGAGTCGTTCGGCCCGCTCGTGAACGAGTACTCGAAAGTGCACCAACCGCAGTCCGAAGTGACCAATTTGAACGAGAGCGCGCGCGGATTGCCCGCGATTCGGCGCCGCATGAAGGAACTGGAACTCGCGTTGCTCCAGTACCAACAAAACATCGAGATTCCCGAGGTGAACCTGGCGTTTCACCCCGTGATCCAGCGGGCTGCAGATCTGGTGCGTTCCCTCGACTCTTTAGAGACGCAAACCTTGGCTAATTTGTCTCCCTTACCGCCCATGCAGGTCCGCGAGAAGGGAATCTTGATTGACAACATCGAAGATCTGGGGTTGGAAGAAAAGGTCAATGATGTGACCTTCCTCAACGACATTCAGGGTGGCGTGAACAAGTGGATCAAGGAAATCCAAAAAGTCACGCGACTGATCAGGTGCAGCCTATCGTGTTGCTGTGGTTTGGCGACCAATACTTAACAGCCTTTCCTCTCTATTACCTAGCGAGCCTTTGCCAGGCACCACGACCCAAGAGATCAACTTTTGGCGTGATCTCCACCGCGCGTTGCTCGCGGCGCAGTCCAAGCTCAACTCGCCCGAAGTGGAAATCACGTTGGCCATGCTCAAGCGCGCGAAGCGATACTTGGCGACCATGACTTTCAGCTCGGACCACGGTCTCGGCCCGGCCCTTCAGCGTGTGACGAGCGTCATGGCTTTGATGAAAGACTTTCCGATGAACTCGATCTTGTCGGCCACCGATATCTCGCAGCTCACGCAAGGCGTGGTCGCAGTGTTTACCCACTTGAAGAAGATTCGCGTGGCCGACGAGTACAAGCTCTCGCGGCTGTTGCATCTCGTAGAGGTCATGTCGAGCGATCTCACGGAACAGATTGTGAGCTTGTTGCGCGGCTACAATCTGGTGCAGATGCCCTTCGATCAGTTTGAGAACCTCGTGGCGCAGTGCAAGGAGCTTTTTTTGACGTGGCATCGTCAAGTGGCAGCGCTGTATGAGTTGGCCAAAGAACTCTCCAAGCGCCGTGGGACCATGAACACGGACAAACCCCCGCTCTTGTCGGAGCTGCAAATGGAGCATTCGTCAATTGAAGAGCGTCTGGCGGAACTCCAAGAGTTCCGCGTGCAACACGAGAAGCTTCGCCAAGTCATTGAACGCGTGCTTGGCAGCAGTCAGGGAGACGGCCGAAGCGACGTGAGCGACGATGCGCTCGTCGAGATCAACTCGGCGTACGCTCAGTTCAGCGGCATCAACCCTCTTGGTGTTTCCGGTGACGGGACCACGGCGTGGAAGAACCTGCGAAAGGCGTACGATCTATGCATTGATCGTGTCGAAGGCCGCATCATCACGAGTCTGACGAAGCGGTTGAGTGCGACCACGAACGCCGATGAGATGTTCCGAGTGTTTTCCAAGTACAATGCGCTGTTTTTCCGGCCTCGCATTCGAAGCGCCGTCCAGCAGTTCCAGATGCAGTTGATCGAGAATGTCAAGGAAGATGTAAGCAACTTGCAGGCGAAATTCCGTGCGCACTATGCTTTGTCGGAAGCCTCGCGCATGAGCAAGTTGCGTGATATTCCGCCAATCGCGGGCGCGGTAATGTGGGCCAAACAGATTGAGCGAAAGTTGAAGATGCTGCTGACGCGTGTAGAGAGTGTGCTCGGCGTGGGTTGGGAGCAGCACGTCGAAGGGAAGGCTTTGAAGGTCGCGGCGGAAGCGTTCATGGCCAAGCTGAATCCCCAGCTCATTTTCGACCAGTGGGTGAACGAACTTGCGTCCATGCCCATCTTCGACATCAAGAACATCATCCTGAACATCGTGACGGAAGACACTGCGCAAGGAGAGCGCAAGAAGTTGGTCGTTGCATTCAACCAACAAATCGTGACGCTTTTCAAGGAAGTTCGCAACCTCGAGTGGTTGGGGTATCGCGTGCCATTTACGCTGAAGATGATCGCAGAAGATGCCAAGTCAAAGTATCCGTTCGCTATGTCGATGGATGCCAGTCTCAAGGCTTATGTCACTTCCTGCCATCGGATTCAACCCGTCTTTGAGCCATTAGCGGCGAGTTTCGTGCGTGATGTCCGCGCAACGATTGGCAAGACGTTTTCGAAGGGCAATGAAATGCGTTGGCATGCCGATGGTCTCGCCGAGTACGTTGCCGACCTTGCGAACAAGGTCGAGCGTCTCCAGGATAAAGTGGAAGAGCTGCTCATGAAAACCAACGACATCGAAGAGCTGTTCGAAACCATTCGTACTAACAAGGAGATCACGCCCGATATGATCAAGACCACTTTGCAGAAGGCGCAAGCGCTAGTGGATGAACTGAACTTGGCCGGTTACGCGAACCTCGGTGCTTTCGTGAAGAATCTGAACGGCTCAGTGTCCAAGATCCTTGCCGTCAAGCTGGAAGTTGCGCTTAACAACTGGGTCGCGTGCTTCCAGAAGCAGTCGGACGAGAAGGCACTCCAGGCGTCGCTGGAAAGTGTTGGGATCACCCTGACTACGCACCAAATTCTGCTTAAGAATCAAATGCTGTACCTGGAGCCGTCGATCGATGATGCAAGAACCCAGTGGATGCAGCAGCTTCAAACTCTCATCAATTCCCTCTGCGAGCTGCCGAAATTCCAAGCGTCGTCGTATGAAAATGTCTACGGCCGCTCCACAATGTCCCTGCACTCGCCTGCGCGTCGTCCGGCCAGTGCCAAGCGGCGAGATCTTACCTTCAAGGAAGTTGTGTCCCTCTTGCCGCAAGGGCTGATTGTCGAGGCTTTCGGTGTTGTGGACAAAAGCATCTCGGAGGTCGAAGAATACGTCGCGAGCTGGTTGCAGTATCAAGCGTTGTGGGATATGGACGCGCAAACAGCGATCAGTTCGGTTGGTGAAGATCTCGGCAAGTGGCAGCAAATTCTCATGGAGATCAAGAACGAGCGCAACAGCTTTGATGCGGTCCACAACACGAAGCGCTGTGGGCCCATCACGATTAATTACCAGCAAGTTCAAGCCCAAGTGAATGTCAAGTACGACGCGTGGCACAACGAGTTCCTCGCGCATTTTGGCGACCTCCTGTGCAACCAGATCAATGCCTTCTACACAACCATCTCGACCAAGCGCGCACTGCTGGAGCAACATGCCCTGGAGGCTGCCACGTCGCAGGTTGTCGCTGCGATTACGCTGATCCAGGAAATGAGAACGATGCGACCGACATGGGAGGGCGCCATGGACTCTTTCTCGCAGGGAGAGCGCCTTCTCAAGAAGCAACGATTCAAATTCGGCTCTGACTGGCCATCGCTTCCTAATGTCGAGGGTGAGTGGGATGCTTTCGTGCAACTTCTTGAACGGAAGAGCGCTGCGATGGAAGGCCAGCTGCCGCAGTTGCAGGCCAAGATCCTAGAAGAAAAATCCGTGCTGGATCAGAAGATTTTGAAGACGGTGTCGGAGTGGGATACTTCAAAGCCCTTGCAGGGAGGTCAGGCTCCAAAGGCGGCAATCGAGGTGCTCATGCTGTTTGACACTCGATTCAAGCTGCTTCGCCAGGAGCAAGAAAAGATATCAGCGGCGTTGGATGCCATGAGCATTTCAGCCGTTGGACCCGGCCCCAGCCTCGGTGGTGATCGAAGCAGCAGCTCGTCCGCGCTATACCGAGCAACTGAGGAGCTCTCCGGGTTGGAAGAAGTCTGGAAGTGCATTGTGAAGAGCTGGGGTCAAGTGGACGATCTACAAGAAACGCTCTGGTCGGCGGTTCAGCCACGTAAGATTCGCAAGCAGCTCGAGGACATCATTGACGAAATGCGCCAGTTCCCGGCGCGTGTGCAGCAGTATGAAGCCTTTGAGCATTCACTGTCGAGTTTGCAGGCGAAGAAAGCAATGAATGTGTTGCTTTCGGAGCTCAAATCAGACGCAATTCGTGACCGTCACTGGAAGCAGATTCTGCGACTGTTGCGCATTACGTCAGCATTCTCCGAGTTGACATTGCGACACTTTTGGGACGCACGCTTGTCGGCGAGTGACCACGAGCTCAAGAACATCATCCGTACTGCGCAAGGCGAAATGGCGCTCGATGAGTTCCTGCGTCAGGTGTCGGACTATTGGTCCAACTTCCAGCTGGACCTTGTCAACTATCAAAACCGATGCCGCATTATTCGTGGTTGGGACGAGATGTTTGCCAAGCTGGAGGAGCACCTGAATAGCTTGTCAAGTATGAAGCAATCTCCGTACTACCGTGTGTTTGCCGAGCAGGCGGGCGCGTGGGAAGACAAATTGACGAAGATTCGCGGCATCCTGGACTTTTGGATCGACGTTCAACGACGCTGGGTGTACCTCGAAGGCATCTTCTTCGGATCGGCCGACATCAAGCAGCAGCTTCCGAAAGAGTTTGCACGCTTCCAGAGCATCGATAGCGAGTTCACGTCCACCATGAAGCGGGTTTCGCATAATCCGCTGATCGTCGAAGTGGCGAATATTCCCAACTTGTATCACTCGCTGGAACGCCAGCAAGAGATGATGGGGAACGTGCAACGCGCACTCGGCGAATACTTGGAACGTCAGCGCTCAGCATTCCCCCGTTTTTACTTTGTCGGTGATGAAGACTTGTTGGAGATGATTGGCAACAGCAAAGAGCCGTTGCAGATTCAGCGCCACCTTTCCAAGATGTTTGCAGGCATTGTATCGCTTGAGATGGACCCGCAATCCAACAACAGCACAATTCTGGGCATGGTGTCTCGTGAAGGAGAGGTCGTGACGTTCAAGCAGCCAGTGAAGACCCAAGAAGACACACGAATCAACGCGTGGCTTGGTAAAGTCGAAGACCAGATGCGGCAGACGCTCTCATCGTTGTTGGAGGATGCCGTTCGATCATACCCCTCGGACAGCAACGCTGACTGGTACCTTAAGTGGGTCGCAGAATATCCTGCTCAAGTGGTCATTCTTGCGACTCAAGTGCACTGGTCGCGCTCCGTCGAGACGGCGCTCAAGTCGGGTGGTGGTAACGAGCTACAGACCGTGCAGCAGTCAATCGATAAGGTGTTGCGCATCTTGAGTGAGCGCGTGCTTGTTGACCTCAAGAACGACGTTCGTAAAAAGTATGAGCAGCTCATCACGGAGCTCGTGCACCAAAAGAGTGTGACTCGCCGGCTCATCCAAGCGGGAGTGGTGAGTGCCGACGACTTCCGTTGGCTTTACCACATGCGATACTACTTTTATCCGTCTGAGTTGGATCCGCTCAAGAAGCTCAGCATCAAGATCTCCAACGCAAGTTTCTCGTACGGATTCGAATACCTTGGGGTTGGCGAACGGCTGGTGCAAACGCCACTAACTGAGCGATGCTACCTCACGCTAACTCAAGCGTTGGACTTTGGTATGGGTGGCAACCCGTTCGGTCCTGCAGGTACCGGTAAGACCGAGTCGGTTAAAGCACTTGGCTCGCAGCTCGGACGCTTCGTGCTGGTCTTCAATTGTGACGAGCACTTTGACTTCCAAGCGATGGGCCGGATCTTCGTTGGTCTTTGTCAAGTCGGCGCTTGGGGCTGTTTTGACGAGTTCAACCGACTGGAAGAACGCGTTCTCTCGGCTGTCTCGCAACAGATTCTTGCCATTCAGACCGGTGTATCGACACAAAAGAAGAGCATCGAAGCATCCAGCAGTAGTGCAACACCGACTAGCACGACATCGATCGAGCTCTTGGGGAAAAGCGTGCGTGTCCATCCGGATGTTGGTATCTTCGTCACGATGAACCCGGGATACGCTGGTCGCTCCAACTTGCCCGACAACTTGAAGCAGCTCTTCCGTAGCATCGCCATGGTGGCGCCTGACCGCGAACTGATTGCTGAAGTCATGCTATTCTCACAGGGCATCACAATCGCCGAGCAGATTTCCTCCAATGTGGTGCTCTTATTCAACTTGTGCGAAGATCAATTGTCCAAGCAGCCGCACTACGACTTTGGTCTTCGTGCGCTTAAGAGCGTCTTGGTAAGCGCTGGTCAACTCAAGCGCAAACTCACGAACGGTCGCCAGGACACGTCGGATCGCATCATTCTCGAGCAGCTGGAGACAAAAGCGCTCATCGGATCTATTAGTGATACGATCCTGCCTAAGCTCGTCGCCCACGACGTTGCCGTGTTCGAGACGCTGTTGAAGGGTGTCTTCCCTGGGATCGAGATGCCCATGGTTGAGGAGGAAGCACTGCGAAACCGAATCGTCCAGTTGGCAGAAGAGCGCGGGCTGGTCGCGCACAAGGGATGGATCGAGAAGGCATTACAGCTATATCAGGTGATGCAGTTGCGCCACGGAGTGATGCTGGTGGGTCCATCGGGGACGGGCAAATCATCGGCGTGGCGCGTCTTGTTGGACGCGCTCGAGGCAGTGGACGGTAAGAAGGGAGAAGCTCATGTCATCGACCCGAAAGCAATCTCGAAGGAGCACTTGTACGGCGTGCTGGATAACACGACGCTGGAGTGGACCGACGGCGTGTTTACGCATTTGCTTCGCCAGGTGCTCAACAGCGTCAGAGGCGAAAGCGAGAAACGCCATTGGATCGTATTTGATGGCGACGTCGACCCAGAATGGGCCGAGAACTTGAACTCAGTTCTGGATGATAACCGTCTTCTTACGCTGCCGTCGGGCGAGCGTCTCGAGATACCTCCGAACGTGTGGATCATGATGGAGACGGAAACTCTGCGCTACGCGACGCTCGCAACCGTGAGTCGTTGCGGCATGGTGTGGTTCTCCACTGACACTGTCCAGACGAAACACATTGTCGAGTATTTCCTCCAGTCGATCGCGACCGATGTGTCGAGGGTCAGCGCTTTCGGCTTGCAGACGACAGACGCCGAGCTGTTGCGAAAGACGGCAAAGTCATACGTGGACACGATTCGCGCGCTCCTCTATCCTCCCGGAGCGGATCACACTCAGCCTTCGATCGTCGAGACGTGTCTCCATCAAGCAATGGGCCTGACCCACATCATGGAAGTGACCGAGCTGCGACTACTCATGTCGATGTTCTCACTGGTGGCGCGTGGTCTGTCGCGTATCCACGAGTACAACGAAGCGCACTCAGACTTCCCGATGAGCGACGATCAGGTGCGATCGGTTGCACCGAAATGGCTCGCCTTCTCGCTCGTGTGGGGTTTCGGTGGTTCGATGGATTTCGTGAATCGCATCCAATTGTGCGAGTTCGTCGTGCAGGCACTTGAGAACCGCGTTGATTTCCCGTTCACGTCGATGACGGTCTCAGCAGAAAACAGCTTGCTTGAGTATGAAGTGAATGTCGATGATGCGCAATGGCGACCGTGGGTTCGCTCGGTCCCGCAGCTCGACCTCGAGAGCCACCGCGTGCTGTCGACCGACGTGGTCATCACCACGGTGGATACGCTGCGCCATGTTGAAGTACTTCGTGGGTGGCTGTCGCAGCATCGCCCGTTGATTTTGTGTGGCCCACCGGGTAGTGGCAAGACCATGACACTGACCTCGACAATCAGTTCGCTGCCCGAATTTGAGTTTGCGAGTCTCAACTTCTCGTCCGGCACAACTCCAGACCTCATTTTGAAGACGTTTGCGCAGTACTGCGAGTACAAGCGCACACCCAACGGCATGGTGCTGACACCCAATGCACCCGAGAAGTGGTTAGTCGTGTTCTGTGATGAAGTCAACCTGCCCGAGGCTGACGCGTATGGCACCCAGCGCGTGATCACGTTCCTCCGTCAACTCATCGAACAGGGAGGTTTCTGGCTTGGCGGGAAGAATACTTGGGTCAAGCTGCAACGCATTCAGTTTGTCGGCGCGTGTAACCCGCCGACAGATCCAGGTCGTGTGCCATTGTCGCTTCGTCTCTTGCGGCATGCACCCGTGTTGCTCGTCGATTTCCCATCGTACGCATCGCTCAAGCAGATCTACGGCACGTTCAACCGCGCGCTGCTCAAGCTCACGCCATCGCTTAAGTCGTACGTGCAGCCATTGACGGATGCTATGGTCGATGTGTATACAGCCAACCAACGCCACTTCACGGCCGAGATGCAGCCGCACTACATCTATAGTCCGCGTGAGCTGTCGCGGTGGATGCGTGCACTGTACGAGGCTATCGAACCGCTCGAGTTTGAGATCGAGGTGGAGAGTCTTGTGAAGCTGGTCTTCCATGAAGCGCTTCGCCTGTTCATGGATCGACTCGTCACCCCAGATGAACAACAGTGGTGCTTCCAGTCGGCAAAGCAAACTATGCGAAACCATTTCCCGCAGTGCGCCACCGTTCTCGAGGCACTTGATCACGGCGGCAAAAATGCCGTATTGTTTAGCACATGGCTGTCGAAAAACTACACAGAAGTGTCGTCGCTCGACCTACGCAAGCACATTGAGGCACGTCTTCGTGTGTTCAATGAGGAAGAGCTCAATGTGCAGCTCGTCGTGTTTGACTCTGTGATTGACCATGTGCTGCGAATCGATCGCGTGCTTCGTCAGCCGCTCGGCCACTTGCTGCTTGTGGGAGAGAGTGGTGCTGGCAAGACGGTACTCTCCCGATTCGTTAGCTGGATGAATGGCATGTCGGTGTTCCAGATCAAACTCACGTCCAACTACACACTTGAGAACTTTGACGACGATTTGCGAGTCGTCCTCAAGCGCGCAGGGTGCGATGGCGAGAAGATTTGTTTCATTTTCGACGAGTCGAACGTGCTGGATTCGGCGTTTTTGGAGCGCATGAATGCGTTGCTGGCATCGGGTGAAGTGCCGGGGTTATATGAAGATGACGATTACACGTCGCTCATGCATGCGTGTCGGGAAGCCGTCCAGCGCGACGGCGTCATGGTCGAAAACACAGAGGATGAGCTGTTCCGGTACTTCACGCGGCAGGTGCAGCGCAATCTCCACGTGGTCTTTACGATGAACCCTGCTTCTGGAGACTTCCGGAACCGCACAAATACTTCGCCAGCGCTTTTCAACCGATGTGTCGTTGATTGGTTTGGTACGTGGAACGACCACGCGCTTGCGCAAGTCGCGTATGAGTTCACGAACACGCTGGATCTTGCGGGCGGCGCTGGCGAATATGTGGCACCAATGACTGCGGAAGAGGTGCTCGCGCGACTTGTGCCCGCCCACATTGCGTCCGGCTCGCAGTACCGTGATAGTCTCGTTGCATCTATTGTGCAGTTCCACCACGGTGTGCTGACGCACATGCGCCGTCTGCAGAAGCGCCACCTCAAGTACAACCATATCTCGCCTCGTGACTACCTCGAGTTCATCCGTCAGTTCGTTTCGCTGTACTCGGAGAAACGTGCCCAGCTGGAAGATCAACAACTGCATCTCAACGTCGGTGTGCAAAAGCTCAAGGCCACGCACGAACAAGTCGCTGAACTGCAGAAACAACTCGCGCTAAAGGAAAAGGAGCTCAAGAGAAAGGACGTCGAGGCCAACGAAAAGCTGCAGCAAATGATCCGTGAGCAGAACGAAGCCGAGAGCCGTAAGAAGGAGACTGTGCAACTGGCTGCCGACCTCGCCGCTCGAGATGAAGAAATCAGTTCGCGGAAGAAGGTAGTCGAAGCGGACCTGGCACAGGCCGAGCCCGCGCTGCTCGATGCCCAGTCAAGTGTCAACTCGATTCGTAAACCTCAACTGGACGAGATCCGAGCGTTGGCGCGACCGCCCAATGCTGTGAAGATGACGCTGGAGGCGGTGGCTATCATGCTGGGGGAGACGAGTCTCGAGTGGGCGGATCTTCGAAAGTTCATTCGACGTGACGACTTCATTTCTCAGGTTGTGAATTTCGATTCCGAGAAACTCACAGCTCGACAGCGCCAGGTGATCCAGACCAACTACGTCCAAAACGCTGAAGAGTTCGAGTATGAAAAGGTCAACCGCGCGTCGAAGGCCTGCGGTCCGCTGTTCAAGTGGGTTATTTCTCAGCTCAACTACACGAGGATTCTCCACAGCATTCAGCCGCTTCGTGAAGAAGTGCAAGGGCTCATTGAAAAGTCAGCCGACTTGCGCCAGCGGTATGAGGAAGCCAAAACGACGATTGATGCCCTTGAAGTCCGCATTGAGAGCTACAAGCAAGAATATGCGGCGCTGATCAACGAGGCACAGATGATCACCAACGATATGAGTGGTGTGAACAAGAAAGTAGAGCGCTCGGTCGCGTTGCTCAAGAGTTTGCTGGCGGAAAGCGAGCGATGGGAGGCAGGCTCCAACAACTTCGACCATCAGATGAAGACGCTGGTCGGCGATACGTTGTTGTCGTCAGCTTTCTTGACGTACGTCGGGTTTCTCGACTTTCAGCAGCGCAAGATTCTCGTGCAGGATTGGCGCGATGTTTTGGACACGATGGGAATCCAGACAAACCCACAGCTCAGTTTCGTCGACTACTTGACACGCCCTAACCAGCAACTTGAGTGGCAGATGAGTGAGCTGCCGACGGACGAATTGTGCTACGAGAATGCCATCATTCTCGAACGATTCCATCGATTCCCACTGATTATCGATCCATCAGGACAAGCCAACAATTTCATTATGAAGTACTACGCGCTCAAGACCAACACCAAGATTGCGCAGACGTCGTTCCTCGACAGTTCGTTCATGAAGGTGCTCGCCAGTGCCATTCGATTTGGCACGGCTTTGCTCGTACACGAAGTCGAAAACATTGATCCGATCCTGAACCCTGTGCTCAATCGCGAGCTGTACAAGACCGGTGGTCGCGTGCTTATTCGTCTCGGTGGCGAAGAGATCGACTACTCGCCCGACTTTCGATTGTTTTTGATCACACGGGACCCGTCGTGCCGCTTCACACCTGATATCTGTAGTCGCGTGACGTTCGTCAACTTCACAGTGACACCGAGCTCGCTCGAAAGCCAGAGCTTGAGCTTGCTCATGAAGCATGAACAACCCGAAGCTGAGGAGCGACGTATTAGCCTTCTCAAACTGCAGGGAGAGTACCAAGCGCGGCTGCGCGAGCTCGAGGACTTGCTGCTCCAGCAAATTAACAACGTGCAGGGCAATATCCTCGACGACGACAGTGTGATCAATGCGTTGGAGAGTACCAAGGCCGAAGCTGCTCAAATCTCCGTGCAAGTCGCGCAAACGCACACGACTATGGAGACGGTGCTCGCAGCGACCAAGCTGTACAATCCACTCGCGCGTGGCGCATCCCGACTGTATTTCGCGTTGGAGAGCTTGTCATCGGTGCATTTTCTGTATCAGTACTCGCTTGGGTACTTTCTCGGCGTTCTCACAAGCGTGCTTTCGTCGTCAAGCGGCACCAGCGTCAACGCAAGTGATACGGCGGCTCGCCTGCGGTTCCTGTCCAAGACACTGTTCTCATTCATTGCTGGTCGAGTGAGCCGCGGTTTGGCGGAGACGGACAAGCTGATGTTTGCAATGCGTTTGGCGCAAATTTACCTCGATTTGGATCGTGAGACGAACGTGGCGTTGGGCGAAGCCGCCGCTGCGACGTCGACGGATTTCCCATCGGAGGAGGAGGTTGATTTGCTGCTTAATTACGCGTCGCTCTTGGCTCGTGCCGACCAAACGCGAGGCCGTGATGAACTTGCGTCGCTACTGCCAGCGTTTTCGGCCGATGAGATCGATCGTCTCTCCAAGTTGCTTGTTGTGCCTTCGTTCAAGCACGTGGGTGACCACATTCGCGATAATGCGTCGGCCTGGAATGCAATCATCAAGCACCCGGCTCCGGAAAAAGTCACGCCCCAGGGGTGGGATGCGGCGCTTGTTGACGAGACTCGTTGCTCGCGCCGCGCTGCGTTCCGGCGTGTAGTGCTGATTCAAATGTTGCGTCCCGATCGCACAATCGATGCCACGGAGATTTTCGTCACGGCCGTATTTGGCGCCGAGTTCCCGTGGCGCGGAGAGATTGAGCTGCGCAAGAACATTGAACACGATACGCATGCGGCGCGCGGCATTCTCCTGTGTTCCACCACAGGATTCGATGCGAGTGCGCAAGTCGATGAGCTTGCCAGCAGCCTACAGAAGAAGTACATTTCCGTGTCGATGGGTTCGGCTGAAGGTTTTGAGGCGGCCGAGAAGGGTCTGAACACGGCACTGAAGAACGGCTCGTGGCTGCAGCTTCGCAACGTCCACTTGTGCCCGTCGTGGCTCGTGAGTGTCGAGAAGAAGCTCTACAACAGTCGCGACAGCGTCCATCCAAACTTCCGCCTGTTCTTGACGAGTGAGATCCATCCGAACTTGCCCGTCAACCTGCTTCGTCTCTGCGACATTTTCGTGTTTGAAGCACCGAGCGGCGTCAAGTCGAGCATGATCCGGTCCATGGACGGCGTGGCCCCCGAGCGCATGAACAAGGCGCCCGCCGAGCGAGCGCGGCTGTACTTGTTGCTCGCGTGGTTCCATGCGATCGTGCAGGAGCGGCTTCGATACGCGCCGGTAGGCTGGTCCAAGACGTACGAGTTCAGTCAGTCTGATTTCCGTGGTTCGTGCGATGTGATTGACCGCTGGGTCAACTCAGTGGGAAGCAATCGCGCCCACGTCGCGCCAGACAACATTCCATGGACAGCGATCCGCACGACGCTCAAAGAGTCGATCTATGGTGGTCGCATCGACAACGAGTTTGACGAGCAGCTGCTCGAGACGCTGCTCAGCAACGTGTTTACACCAGAGAGTTATCAGAATACGTTCCAGCTCGCGCGTGACGAAGACGACGCTGTCGTGATTGCGGAGGGCAAGACCAAGCAGCAGTTCATGGAATGGATTCAAGCGCTGCCAAGCACTAATCCGCCGTCGTGGCTCGGATTGCCGCGGTCGGCTGAGACGATGGTATTGACCAACCAGGGCCAGCGCATGCTGCGAAACTTCCAGACGATGCAGGATCTGTACGGCAGCGAAGACATTGCGGGATCCGGTGAAGAAGAGAATGCCATGGTGCTGGGCTCGGCCGCGGAATCAGCGTCGGGCATGGACGTTTTGAACGCGCGTCCCAAGTGGGTTCAAGAGCTCGACCAGCGAGTTGCTGCCTGGCTCCGCGATCTGCCTGAGGCGTTGCCGACCATGTCACGGGATGCCTCACGGTTTGGCGACCCCATGTACCGCTGTCTCTTCCGCGAGTCCGAGCTCGGTGCCGAATTCCTCGGGACGGTTCGTGGGTTGCTGTCAACGATCGAGTCGGTCTGCCAGTACAAGACGAAGCCGACCAACGAAGTCCGTGAGGCCATGCAGACGCTCTACCGTGACAAGGTCCCGAAGACGTGGCTGCGGCTGTACCAGGTCTTTGACGACCTATCGCTTCCCGAGTGGATCAGCGACTTTACGCGGCGCATCAAGCAGCTTATCGAGATGACCACTGCCGTGAGCAGTAGCAACGCGAGTGACCTGCTCGCGATGGCTGCTGGCGTGTGGCTCGGTGGGCTGTTTTCACCCGAGGCATTCGTAACGGCTGCACGACAGCACGTCGCGGCGGCGCTACAGTGCTCGCTTGACCAGCTCCAGCTCGTCGCGGACGTGCGCCCACCGAGCGCCGACCAGATTGGCTGCTTTGCCGTGCGCGGGTTGCAGATCGAGGGTGCCCAGTGGGGGAGCGACGGGTTCGCGCCGTCCACGGCGATCCGCAATTCGCTCGACGCTGTGTACTTGCGCTGGGTGCCATCCGCCGAGATTGAGAAGGATGGATCACTGCGTCGCCTGCCCGTGTACTCGAGCGCGCGCCGCTCGCGACTCATGTTTTCCGTCTCGGTGCTCGCCGACGAGATGCAGTTCCCGTCGAGCAAGTGGATCCAGCGGTCGGTCGCGCTCACGCTGTGGCAGTTTATCGCCGCCTAAGTCTGTTCACTCACTACGAGAGAAGAGGAAGATAGCCAGGTATGGATGGTTGGGGCGCGTCCTCTTTCATGATGACAGTTGACCAGAAAGACGTGCATGTAATGCATTGACAGAATGAATAGCCACACTTCGTTCATCACTCACATACTCACAGCACGCTTTGTCTTAGCTCCCTTTCTCACTTTGCCTTTTGTGCGTGGTCTCGCACGAGCCGCAGCAGCACAGTGCGCAACGCGCCGACGCTCACGACGCTCGACGCGTCACTCGACGCCGTCACCATTTGCAGCGGCAGCAGTTGGCGCAACGCACGCAGCACCACGAGTACATCCATGTGCGACGGCTTGTGCGCGAGCAACGACTCGAGGTCGGCAGCGCTGCGGTGCGCTACGCAATACTCGAGCAGCAAAAAGAAGACGGCTGTCGCGACCGCTTCTTTCGCCCCCTCTTTTGCCAGCAGCAGCAGCCGCGCGACGCACTCGTCGTACAGGTCCGCGTCCAGCTGCACGCGGCAGGCCTCGAGCGTGTGGCCGCAGAGACAGAGCAGCTCGGTGTAGACGAGCAGCGTCGACTTGGCCGGCGTCGGGCCGCTGCGCTCGCCTTCGTCTGTCGACACTGCACGCCACTTCTTCCGTCCGCTGCTTGACACTGAGACGGACAATGACGACACCTTCGTCGACACTTCGCGACGCACATTCTCGACAAGTGACGACGCCGGCGGAAGCAGCAGCAGCGCGCGCTCAGCGTGGGTCCGCGTGACCGTCACACCCGCTCGAGGGTCCCGCGAGAGCGAAAAGCTCCGCGGCGCAAACTGCGCGACCGCGCCGACGAACGCGAGCAGCTTGTGGGGCTTGTGGATCACGTAGAGTCGTGCCATGGACTCCAAGTACATGTGCTTGGAGAACGACGACAGCGCGAGCTGGAAGTCGGCGAGCGAGCGCTCGGCGTGGAAGAGAAGCGGATGCGGCACGGGCTCGTGCAGCAGAAGCGACTCGAGCTGCTCGAGCCACTGCGCGCCGTGGCGCAGCGCGCTGCTGCCGGCTGCAAACTGGAGGCTCGTCATGGGCCGCAGCTTGCGGCTGAGCTGCTGGTCGTCTTGGTCGGGATCGTCGTGGGCCGCCGGCATGGAAGCCGCAGCGGGATCGTTGAGCACGTCCTCCTTGACGTCGTCGTCGTCTTCGGCGAACGTCGAGAGAGCGCTGACAGTGCGCGCGCGTATGTGGCGCGTGCCCTTGTGGACGACGGCGCCTCGCAGCCGCGCGAGTTCGCGCGTCGCGAGCAAGACCCAGTTGGCGAGATGAGGCAGCGATGCGACGGTCGCGGGGGTGGCCAGTGGGAGCCCCTTGGCGACGCGCTCGTCGTCGCGCTTGTCCAGCGCTGTGGCCAAGCGGCCCGTGGTGAGGAGCTCATGCGTGACGCGGTAGAGAGCCGAGACGAGCTCGGCCATGTCGTGGAGGATGGCCAGTCCGTTGGCGCGTGGGAGCGTGGCGAGTAATAAGGCCGGACTCAGCCGGGCTTCGACGGCCGCGTCCCACGCTGACGTTTGCGACGGCTCCACGATGGCGCGAGCCGACTGGAGCAGGTCGAGCGCGACGCGGGCCGCGTCAAACGCCAGCGTTGGGCCGTACGGACGTGCGACGCCGAGCGCGTGGGTCGTCGAGTGCATCTGTACGAGCGCGCGTCCACTGGGTGTACGCAGCTGCCAGTAGCCGCGCGCACCCACGAGTCCGACGGCGCTGGCGCCGGCACGCGCGCTCGTGCTGGACGAGCTCCACAGCGTCAGCGGCGTCTGACCGGTCGGCAGCGCAAGCGAGACGAGCCGCTCGCCCGACACGACGCTGTAGACGGCGACGCGCGTCGCGAGCAGCACGAGCAGCAACTGACGATGGGCGGCGAGACCGTCGACGCGATCGGTCTCCTTTGGGTCTGTTTGCTGCAGTGTGAGCAGGGGCTTGCGCACGAGAGCGACGTGGCCGTCGCGTTGTGTCGGCGGCGCCACGACGACGACGCGGCCCGACTCTCCGTGGAGCACGATCAGCTCGCCCGTGACGCCGTGGACACAGGAGTGCGTCGCGGCGCCATCGCCAAGGTCGTTCCCCCACACCGACGCCCAGTCGAGTTGTCGTCCTCGTAGCGTCGCGCCGCTGCGCAGCCGCACGCCGTCCGTCCGGGAGACGATCCAGAGCCCGAGCGGCGAGCGATGCAGCGCCACGACGTCGCGCGTGTGGGCGGCCACGTGGAAGGCGCTGCCAATGTGCATCTCGGTGCGGAACGTGTTCTTCTGGACGCCAAACTGGATCTTGCGCACAAAGAGCTTGGGCTCGGCCGTGGTCTCGGCCGACCACCACGCGAGCTCGGTCGTCTCAACGTCGGGGGTCGAGTCCCACGCGCGGCAGTGGGTCGCCGCAAAGAGCAGCACGGGCCGCGTCCACTTGAGGTTGGGGTTCTCGAGAAAACAGAAGCGGTTGAGAAAGCTCCACGTGTGCAGGTCGCTGCTCCACTCCCAAATGTAGCACATGCCGTCCTCGCGCGCGACCACACAGCGCAGCGGCGACGCCGACGTGTCGAGCCGCTGAGAGAATTGCACGGCGACGAGGCGGCAGTCGAAGCGCGCGCAGAGCAGCGGCGGCTTGGCCAAGATGCACGCGTCTTTGGTCGCGCGCGACGTCGTGAAGAGCTCCTCGACCAGCGCGAGCTCGTCGACGTGCTGCTGCTGCGGCGGCACCGAGCTGAAGACGAGCGACGGCGTGGCCACGCCCTCGGCCGACGCCGCCGACGCCGACGTCGCGCCGGCAAAGCTGTGCGCGCGCGCGTCGGCCGCGAGCATGGTCCAGCGCGGCTCGACGGCTGAGTGGCGCTTGAGCGGGGACCGCTGCGCTGGCAGCGTGGACGCGCGCTTGGGTGGCACGGCGTCCACGACATAGAGCACGCGCGGGATCGCGAGCTGCGCGGCCGCGGCGGTGGCGTTTGTGGTCGTGGCGGAAGGAGGAGGTGACGAGACGGACGCGTCGCGACGCAGCAGCACGAGCGCAATGTGGCCGGCCGTGGACTCGCACATCTCGACGTCGTAGCGCACGGCCGACGGCACCGCGAGCGACGACCGCCGCCGCCGGGACGTGCCGATCGGATCGCTGTCGTCGTCGTCGTCGTCGTCGTCGTCGTCGTTGTTGTTGGCGTCGTCGTCGCTGTTGTCCGAGGAGGACGTGGAGGCGTGGGCGGTCTCCTTGCCGGCGCTGGTGACGTGGTGCCAGAGGCGGCGGCCGCGCACGCCGGGCCACGGCAGGCGGCTCTCGAAGCGCCAGTCGGCGGGCGGCGACGCCACCATGGTCCACGGGATCCGAAGTGAAGACACTGGTATCCACTGGGAAAAATCGAAGAGATCAATGTATAGTGACACCTCGTGAAAGTGACTTTCATGGAATTTTGAGAAATGGCGATTGTGCGGTTTACATAAGCGAGCACTGCTCGTTGCCGGCGCCGTCGCCCTCTGCACCAGCAAACAAAAGAGAGAGATCCATCCATCGTCAGCACCACGAAAGTTTCCCAAGTGAGGAGAATGAGACGTACGAGGGAAGCCAGGCATGCCGGCCATGCCGGGGAACATTCCGGCGCCCTTCACAAGAGACCATTAGCAATGTGCGGCCAGTCAACCGCAACAGCGCAACCGTACCATGTTGGGCATCACGGGCATGCCTTCACCATCGAACTCCAGACCCGGCGCGAGCTCCTTGACGATCTCGGACGGCGGCTGGCCCGTCTCTTGCATCTCCTGCATGAGCTCCGAGAGCCGCATGAAGTTGTCGGGCTCAGCCTCGTACACGGCCGTGATCTGCTGAAAGTACTGGTACTGCTTGCCGTATCTAAAGCCGTCACCACCTCCGTAAATAAGCCACTGCGTTCGGATGTACGCAAGGTCGTTGTGTTCGCACCGTTCATAGTCCTCCTTGGACAGCAGCGACTCCTTCTCAGCGAGCCACGCCGGATACTGTAACACAGTACGTCTCATGAGACCACCAGCACTGTCTTTCCTTTGCAGAGTGACGGGATCCGTACCCGCTCGCAGATCTGCTTCATGGGCTCGTACATGACGTCCTTGGACAGCAGCTGCTGCATCATTCCATCTACGAGGCCCTGGAAGTCCTCCTGCTCGCATCAGACCACCCGTCAGCAGTTGTGGTCGGCCTCCTCGACACGACTGGAACTACCTTTTCGCCCATGCCTTCGAACTGGCGCATCATCTCTTCCATCATGTCCTCGCCCATGTTCTCCGCGTTGGCCGACTCCATGCCTTCCATGTCTTCGGCGGCCTTGGCCATGTTCTGCAACGTCTTGGCCACGCCGACGTTCACGTCGAGGTCCTCGTCGGGCTTCTCGCCCTCGGCTTTCGCCTGGAGCGAGCCCAGCAGTCGCTCCATGTCGGCGCCATCGCCTGCGCAAGCCAGAGTCAGAGACGCTGAGCCACGATGGCCGTGGCCAACCGTACGTACCTGCGGCGCCGAGTTCGCGAAAGGCCTGCTCCAGCACCTGCTGGAACTCGGGGTTCTGCGCGTCGTCCAGGAACTTGGCCATGTTCTGTGGTCCGCCAGTAGCACTAGTCCATCAGCGACCAGATCACCTGCAGCCCCACTCCACTCCACGCACCTCCTTGAGCGTCTCCATCTCGTTCTCTTTGGACGCACTGAGCTTCTCCGCGGCCTCGTCGCGCGCGTCACTCATCTCGGACGTCGTCCCCGCAGCCTCTGCTTTGCAGAGAACCGTCAGTAACCAGCGCTCGTCCAGAACCGCCGCGGCGGCACTCACCTGCGGCGCTCTTCTGGATCTCGTCGGCAAAGTCGTCCAGCGCATCTGCTCTCCACACGGTCCGTCCGTCAGCCTCTCTCTCTCTCTCTGGACCTCTCTCATGCCCACGCACCGTCCAGCAAATCGTCCAGATCCAGCTCCACGTCGGCGTCCGCCGCGCTCTTGGTCTCAGCGTCGCTCATGGTCTCGAACCCTTCCTTCGGAAAATGCGCGGGATGGGAGTCAACGCCAGCGGTATACTACCGGTATCCGACCGGTAAGTTCAATCTCAGTGGATACGTCAACAGCCCAGGACCACGAGTGGAGCGTCATGGCTACATTTACCTCTATGTATCTACAGTACAGAGTGTGCAAGGCGGCTACCGGGCAATGGACACGCGGCAGTAGTGGCCGCGCGCGTCCTCGGTTTGCAGCGTGAGCCCGAGCTCGCTCTCGACGACGTCTCGCGCCGCTTGGAGCTGCTCGTTCCAGATCAAGAGGCTCTCGCTCACGGACTGCGACGCATCCATTTGCGCAGCGAGCGCTCGTAGCTGCTCGCCGAGCGGACGCTCCCACACGCGCTTGGCGTGCTCCAAGAAAATATCGAGGTGCTTTTTCGGGAGTGGGATCTCGCCCGGAGCATGCTCCGTCGTGGGGTCGATGCCGTGAAAGTCGGAGCCGCCCAGCTAGAATTGGTGGATACGCCAAGTGAGATAATCCGCGCCCCATTAAAATGAGACGGTCCATTCCTCGTACGTACACGAAGGAGGTTGGACTCGGTCGCCAGTGCGCCATAGAAATCGATCTTGTTCTTGTCGTGGTACACCTCGACGCCCTGCATAAAAGATGGAAGGCACAGGAGTGAGTGCACGCTCATGTATCGAGCCACTCCCGAAACCACTGACCTGGATCCCAAGCTTGGCGAGTTGTGGAACGAGGTTCATTGCGTCTTTACAGCACCACGGGTGCGCGAGCACCGAGACGCCGCCGGCACTCTCAATGAGTTTAATGGCGTCTTCAGGAGGAAAGTGCTCGCCCTGCGGCACACCAGGGTATCAGTACACATAGGATTACACAAGCCTGAGAAGAGCGCACCACGCACCTCGACGTACGCCGGCCCATCGTTGCCGAGATACCGGTTAAAGGCCTCGCGGAAATGTGGCACGAAGCCGCCTTCGACGAGCGCCTGCGCGACGTGCGGCCGCCCAGGCGCCGCCTCACCAGCGATCTCCAGCACGCGTTCCCACTGGAGCTTGATGCCCATGGCAGCCTACAGGAACAACGCCCACACTGGATGAGCCTCCAGCAATGTCTTCAACTGGGTCGTATTTAGTACCAGCTTCTCCAGCATCGCTTTGCCACGCTTATGGCGTCCAAACCGAATCTTCTCGAGCTGCTTTTCCAGCGCGAGGCTGTTGGAGCCCGGGTAAAAGTAGCCGAGAATGTGAAGGTTCTCGCCGCCCTTGACTTCGGCGCTGATCTCGACACCGGGCAGGACGAGCACATCGAGTTCCTGCGCGGCCTCCATGGCCTCGGGCACGCCCGCCATCGTGTCGTGGTCGGTCAGCGACATGTAGACGACGCCGTTCTCGGCGGCCTTGGCGACCACGTCGCGCGGCTTGAGCTTCCCGTCGCTGCAGAGGCTACCGGCCCAATACGCTTCGCGTTGGTACTTTTACTCCATGAGTCCGTAGCTCAACACAACGTACCTGTGCAGGTGAAAGTCGCCCAAGGACGCGCCGCCACCTGCAGAACCAGCAGCAGCACCACCGGCGTCACTACCCACAGACATAGGCGGCGCGTTGGAGGGGAACATGTCGGCGCTCAGCGGCGTCTGCAGCGCCGCGGCATCGGCCGCAGACGAGCCGGCGACCACGCACTTACGGTTGAAGTTGGCCTGCAGGTTCACGGGCTTGCGCTTGGCCTTCTTGGCCTTCTTCTTCCGCGCCGACGGCGCCACCATGGTGCTGGTGAGCCGAGCGACGTCAACACCAACGCTTGTGGACAGAAATACCGGTACAGATACCGGTATAACTCATAACCCACGCAGCAGAGTGATTGTCACAATGTAACCCACGTACGGAGTGATGGTCTATGATGACTGCGCGCCGCACTAGACCATCACTCTGCATGGAAATCCGGGTTTGGCTGAACCGGAAGACCCGTGGGTTCGGGTTCTCTGAGTTTTTGGCTCACTTTGCTGATGGACGATCCTGCTGTGGCTGGCGAGCGGCTCTTTTCACTCGTACGCCAGCAGCTACGGCAGCTCATCGTCTCACATCGCAAGCCGCCGCCTGAGTCGCGCATCGTCTCTCTCTCTTTCTCTCTCTCCATGCTCCGCACGCGCGTGCGCACCTTCGCGCGGGCGGCGGGGCCTGCCCACCACCTCCCATTCCACCACGCTCCTCAGCCCACGCGGCTGCTGCTGGCGGCGACCCGGCCGCCCGCGGCGCTGCGCAGCCAGCACACGCATGCGCTTGGCGCGGTCGCGTTTGGCACCGACGGCGACGACGTCACGTGCCGCAATGACGCGCGCGGCACGCAACGGCGACTCGCGGCCGCGCACCGCCACCCGCTGCTGCGGCAGCCCGTGGGCCACACGCCCCTCCCGCTGCCGGCGTTCAACAGCTACGCGCTCGCCGTGTTTGCCGCGCGGTCGTACAGCACGCCGACGACCAAAGAGCCGTCGTCGACCACGACGTCCAGCGGTGGCGTCGACTCGGCGCTCGCCAAGAAGCGCATCGCCGCGGCGCGCCGTCGCCGCAGCAAGATCAAGGCCCAGGAAGAGAAGCTCGTGACGGCGCTGGAAAAGGGCGGCGAGCGCCAGCTCATCCGCGTCGAGAACATCAACATGCAGCAGATCCCGAGCAAAGTCTCGGAGCAGGCCGCGTCGCTGATCAAGCGCGTGCCGCAGCTTGCGCTCAACGGGCTCAAGACGCTGCTCGGCGGACTGCAGCTCTTGTACAAGGACCCGGCGGCTGTCCGTGCCTGGCTCGCGCGCATGAAAGAGGTCGTCAAGCACGAGGCTAAGCACTACTGGCTCGGCACCAAGCTGCTGTACGCCGACGTGACGACGTCGACGCGGATCGTGCGGCGCCTGGTCAAGGGCAACGCGCTGTCGCGGCGCGAGCGCAAGCAGCTGCAGCGCACCGTGGCCGACTTGCTGCGGCTTGTGCCCTTCTCCTTCTTCGTGATCGTGCCGTTCATGGAGTTGCTCTTGCCCGTGGCGCTCAAGGTCTTCCCCAACATGCTGCCGAGCACGTACAAGGACTCGTTCCAGCGCGAGGAAGACATGAAGCGGCAGCTGCAGCTGCGCGTGTCGCTCGCCGAGTTCCTTCAGGAGACGGTCAAGGAAGTGATGCAGGACACGCGCGACACGGAGGGCGTGACGGAAGAGAACAAGGCCACGGCCAGCGAAGTCATGAGCTTTGTCGAGCGCGCGCAGCGCGGCGAGCCGGTCTCGGCCGAAGAGACACTCAAGGTCGCGACGCTCTTCAACGACGAGCTCATGCTCGACAACATTTCGCGGCCGCAGCTCGTGGGCATGTGCCGGTACATGGGCGTGCAGCACTATGGCCACGACAACTTTTTGCGCTTCACGCTGCGCAGCCGCATCCGGCAGCTCAAGAAGGACGACCAGGACATCATCTGGGAGGGCCTCGACTCGCTCGACAAGGAGGAGCTGCAGCAGGCGTGCATGGAGCGCGGCATGCGCGCCACGGGGCTCACCAAGGCAGGGTACATGCGGCAGATGCGCCAGTGGCTCGACCTCTCGATCAACAAGAACGTGCCGACGTCGCTGCTCATTCTGTCGCGCGCGCTCAACATTACGGCGACCGACAGCCCCGAGGCCGCGCTCGCCACGTCGCTGTCGTCCATGGACGAAGAGGTCGTGACCGAGGTCGCGCTGTCTGCCTCGGGCAAGGAAAGCACCGAGATGCGCGAGCTCAAGCTCGAGTCGATCCGGTACCAGAACGAGATGATCGCCGAGGAAGAGAAGTTCCGCAGCGAAGCCAAGCGCAAGGCCGACGAAGAGACGGCCGCTGCGACGACCGAGGCGGCGCCGGCGTCTGCCGATGCTGTCGCCACCAAGGCGAGCGAGGGCGAACCGACGTTTGCGGCGGCCGAGGCCGTTGGGCTCACGCCCGACGTGACGCTGGCGGCGACCGAGAAGACGGTGACAGCGACGCCCGTGGCGCCCGTTACACCGCCGGCGCCGCAGCCTCCGGTGCAGAAGTCGATCCAGGACATTATCAGTCTCGAAGAGCTCAGTGCGCTCGAGTCGCTCGCGTTCAAGTCGATTGTGGAGAAGGAGCGGCAGCTTGTGGACCAGATGAAGCAGAGCAAGTCGGAGATGGACGTCGAGGGGCTCTTGGCCGCCGGCCGAATTGGCGCGCAGTCGCGCGAGAACAAGACGGCCGACCGCATGCTCAAGCGGCTCGACTCGATGCTGTCCAACTTAGAGGTGGAGCTCGACAAGGTGGACAAGGACATTGGTGACCGCCTCAACCTGCTCGACCACGACAGCGACGGTCTGTTGTCCATTGACGAGTTCAAGCACGCCGTCATGACGGTGCTGCGCAAGTCGACGACCGAGGAAGACGTCGACTGGCTCATTTCGCGCATTGACGAAGACAGCGACGGACTCAGTACGTGCTCTCTGTTGGGTTATTTTCTATTGTGTAGATGGATACTGACAACTGGTGTGGCGTGTAGTCTCCATCGAAGAGCTGGCCCATTGGGTCGCGCGGTGCCGCGAGCTGCTCGAGGCCACGGGACAGATCCAGCTCGAGACGGCCGAGCCCGTGGTCGCGGCGTCGCCCGACGGGACGGACGCCGCCGGCAAGGCCCCGCTCAAGCGCGCGAGCAGCCGCAAGGCCAGCAACTAAAGAACCATCATACAGCATTCCACTACACCATCCTTCTGTGTCCACTGGATAGACTGCGAAAGCAGGGAGGGGTGATTCGAAACGGATTGCGCAATGCGAGCGTTGGGTCGGAACGAGAAAGTGAAGCCATCTCTCGTTGTCCCACGGAGAGATCGCACATCAACGAAAATGGAAGAAACGAGAGTAGAGGATAAAGGGTGGTATATCGTAGTGGTGGGTAGTTGGTAGTGGTAGAGAGATTCCGCGATCCAGCAACAGAGGAGGAGAGAGCGAGCGCCTGCTGATACAGACACGCGCGTCCCGAAGAAAAAGCAAACAGACAAGACGACGCGAGCGCGGACCTCTTCGCTCGGGGGTGGGGGGCTCCAATCCGTCATCCTTACGAGCAGCTCGCTTACTGCACCGAAATGTCGACGCTGGGGCGCAGGCTCCCGCACACGGCGAGCACTTCGTGGATCTTGTGGTCCTTGAACTCGCTCATGAGCTTGGCCTCGAGCGGTATTCTGTTCTCGTCGACGGCGACAAAGGCCTGCTCCGTCAAGAGGTAGTCGAACCGCGGCGCCCACTTGCGCGAGCCGAGGCGCGCCGTGGTCGAGCAGTTGTCGACCATGTAGGCCACGCCGCGCGCGTGCATGTACGGGTTCAGCGAGTCGGTCGACTCGATCACCGACTCGTTCGCGACCTCCGAGTAGCAGTGGCCGCGGTCCATGAGCAGGTCGATCTGCGCCATCATCATGGCGCAGTACGTGCCGCACGTGAACGGGTCCATGACGAACGTGCCGTCGCGCGCGGCGCGCACCTTCTCGCCGACCTTCCACGTGAGCGTCTGGTCGATCTTGCCCATGGGCAGGCGGTCGTGGCGCGCCACGGCGTTGTTGACGCTGCGGATCTCGTTGCCGCACGCCACGTCGTCGTAGCACTCTTCAATGATGTCGCGGCACGGCGTGTAGGCCGCGGCGTAGGCCTTCTCAAAGACCTTGCGGTCCTCGCCCTTGAAGTGCTCGTGCACGGCCTTGATGCCGTGGTGCGAGATCATCGTGTTGAGCGGGCCCGTGATGCACTCGGCCGAGTGCTTGAACGCGTCCTCGTGCGACATGCCCTGCTGCACGTAGCGGCGGAAGAGCGCCTCGATGAGACCGTGCACGCCGCCCAGCAGGATGCAGCGCTCGCCGAAAATGTCCGACTTGTACTCGTCTTCGAGCGTCGTGACGAACGTGTAGGGCGAGCCGAGCGCGACGCTCCAGCCGAGCGCGTGCTCGGCGGCGCGGCCGTTCACGTCCTGCTGGATGGCAATGCTGGCGTTGATGCCGGCGCCGTTCACTTCCTTGCCCTGCACGTAGAGGCGGCGCACGCTCGGGCCCATGCCCTTGGGCGCGACCATGACGACGTTGACGTTCTTGGGGAACGTCTCGCCCACCGACTGCAGGTGGCCCAGCAGGTAGCCGTGCGAGAGCCCGAGCGTGGCGCCGTCCTTGAGCAGCGGAAAGACCTCGGGGTAGAGCGCCGTGGACGCGGCGTCGCTGATGAGCAGGAGCACCATGTCCGACTCCTTGATGACCTGGAACATCTCGCCGAGCGTGCCCTTGTCCTCATGGAACCCGGCCTTGCGGGCCTTGGCAAACGACGACGAGTTGGCGCGGAGCCCAACCTTGACCTTGACGTCCGTGTGCTCGAGCGAGTCGCGCAGGTTCTGCGCCTGCGCGGGGCCCTGCGAGCCCCAGCCAATGACGCCGATCTGCTTGACGCCCTCAAACGCCTTGGGCAGCAGCGGGAAGAGGTGGCGGCCGCCGGGCAGCACCTTCTCGGACTGGTCGGCCATCTGCACCGTCTTGAGGTGCTCGGCAAAGACCTTGGACTCGAGCTGCGAGGCCTTGGTGCCGAACGTGCGCGTGCGCGAGAGCAGAGAGGAGGAGGCGGCGCGCATGGTGGACGAGGAGAAGAGGCGCATGGAGAGCGGAGAGCGGAGGAGGGGGAGGAGGAGGCGGCTGGCCGGCGAGCGGGCGAAAAGGAGACTGAGCCAACCAGCGGCACGGCGCTTGGAGCGTAGCTAGCTCCCCACACCTGTCGAAGATCGTTTTCGCAAAACCCGAGGTGAAAGAGACGAGCCACGGCACTGCGCCCAGAACCGAGTTTGCGCAAACGGACGGTCTATGCAAATTCGCTGATTGGTCAAAAATGGTCTCTGGGCTGTTTTCATTGGTGGATATTCGTGAGGAAGATTCTTGTGTGGCTGACCCACTCCGGTGGTTGAGGTGTTTGGCGCAACGCCGACGAAAGTGTATGCGCCATTGCCGCCGCGCTGAGCTGCTCCCTCTCTTTGAAGAGGTCACGGTTGACGCGGTTGCTGCTGGTGGCGGCGGCGGATGGAGGATGATGCGCGACGCCGTCACAGATTTCTGAAGAGGGAGGGAGTTAACCCAAAGCAGTAGACTGAGGTTCCGTTCCGATGTTGAAGTGGACCCGCTTCTGAGTCGGTCTGAGCGGACGAGCGGATCCGCTCGTAGGTGTGTGAAGCGTCGGAATGAGCGCCATGGCGCTTGAGACCGTCCAGGACGTGGAGCTGCAGCTCTCGTTCCTCCCACACGAGTGCGTGCGCTGGAGGTTTGCAGTGGAAAGGCGGTCGGGGATTCACGTTGTGTGTGCAGGACGCTCGTGTGGCAGCAGGGGCCGGCCGTCGGCACCGGCCGCTTTGGCCACGTCGTGCTGGCGCTGAGAGTACCGAGGTGCGCAATAGCGGTGCTGCTGCACGTTGGGCCGTTTGATCACAACATGCATTGTGGACCTGCACATATAGCGCCGACCTGCTGGCCGTCAAGCAGATTTTCATCCAGGAAGAGCTGGAGCAGGGCAACGACACGTCGTCGCTCTGCATGCAGCGCGCAGTGCCGCTGGCCAAGATCCAGCGAGAGGTGGAGATTGTGCAGTCTCTCCAGCACCCCAACGTAGTCCAGTGCCTGGGATGCGGTGTGTTCGCGTTGTCTCTCTCCCCATCGCACTCGGAGACTGATGGGTGACTACCGTAAACACGTAGAGCGGTACGGACCACTCTATCGGATGTTCATGGAGTTTGTTCCTGCCGGATCCCTGAGCAAGTACGGCCAAGGACGCCCTCCCGTGTGGATCGCTCTCTTCTCATGGGATTTCCTTCTTGTCGGTAGACTTTTGAAGGAGTTGGGGCCGTTCCAAGAGAGCGCCGCACGCCACTTCATCCGGCAGCTCACGGAGGGCGTCGCCTATTTGCACCGCGTGGGCATTGCCCATCGCGATCTCAAGTGCGCGAATCTGTTGCTCACGGGCGACGGGACCGTCAAGATCGCCGACTTTGGATCGGCCACAAATGCCGCCGACGACCCGAAGGAACGCCGCTATGACGAGGACGAGTTCACAGACAGAAACGAGACTGCGCGGTGGGTGACTCCAAAGCGGAAGGGGAGGGAACGCATAAACGCTGAGCCTTGGTGAGCTGTGCAGATCAGTTCGTGAGGGTCTCGGGTCTCCGTACTGGATGGCGCCAGAATTGGTTCGAGCGGAGCGCGGCGAGGACGGCTGGCGCAAGGCCGACGTCTGGGGGATCGGGTGCGTGCTGGTCGAGCTGGTCACGGGCAAGCCACCGTGGGTGCGTACTGGCAGCACCGTTTTCTCTCTCTCTCGAAGAATGTGTAGCTTGACCTGACGGACTCGTGGCCTGCGAACAGGACAACCACTCCAACCCGCTCACGGCTATGTTCCACATAGCGTCCAAAGACATGATCCCGTCAGTGCCCGAGACCCTTTCGGACAAAGCACAGTCGTTTCTGTTGTGTTGTTTCAACAAGGACCCGGCGACTCGCGCGTCAGCGACGGAGCTGCTTACGCATCCGTTTCTCACGGGAGACGCCAGTGCGTGGGCTCGGCATACGAACATGTCACCCCAGACGATGGAGCCGCAGAGTAATCCAGGTGAGTCACAAAGTTCCTCCACCCAACCGGGTTGAAGAATAGAGGCCGCTCACGTGTGTTGTCTTGAGTAGAACACGAGCGACCAGTCGTGATTTCTAGTGCCGACGAAAAAGACTCGCAGCCGCAACGCCACTCGTCATCGTCCTCCGATTCTGAGCACTCTGGTTCGGTGTCTCAATCCAGCCGCGCCTCCGTCGCCTCCAGCGAGAGTTCCGTGGCAGCAGAAGAAGGCGTGAATGCGTATTCCAGCGACGAGGAGGCTGAAGTGGCGGGACTGCCACGGCCGGACCGTCAGCTTTCAGTCTTGCATCGCCCGTCCGCCGCCACCTATGTATGGCGAGCGATCGGCCGCGTGCGAGCGCTGGCGGATTACACGGCCGGCGACACGAACGAGCTGTCGCTCGAGATGGGTTACGTGTTGGTAGTCTCCGGTGTGAACGAGTTCGGATGGTGGCGTGGGTGCCGCGTGGAGGACGAGACGGCCGAGGCGGTGAAGCCCCACGAGATTGGATGGTTTCCATGTACGTACGTGGAGTGGATCCACGGCACGGAGCTGTTCCAGGCAACACGAGCTCATTCAGTCGACGACACTGGGAGGGCAGCCGGGCAGCTACAAGTGGCGGTCGGCGACTCGGTGGATGTGCTCGAGTGCGACTGGCGAGACGACCGCCTGTGGGCATTTGGTACTGTGGGGACCAGTGGTCGCCAGGGCTGGTTCCCGTTTTCCTGCGTCGTGGACAAAGACCGCGAGCGCGTCTAATGAAATCCCAGCAAATTCTATTTGGCTACACAACGCTCTCGCTCTCAAACGTCTGCGCGCGGTGGTCGAGCAAACACTCTTCCAGCGTGGCGAGCACACTGTCCACGTCGCCACTCGAGCTCTTGCCGCGCGCGCCATTGTAACTCTTCACCAACAGCAGCGACCGCGCCTCGCTGACTTGGATCATTTCTAGTATCACTACCAAAAGCAGAGAGAGAGAGAAGAGTTAGTACAGCTCCACGTAATACATTCCCATTCACGAGAGTCGACGTAATACGCACCTCGCAGCGGCGCCCAGGCATCCGTCGCGGCGTAGCGGATCTGGTCGGCACTGAGCTCGTGGGCCTCCCAGTTGGAGACCTGCATTTCCTTGGAGATCTTGCCGCCCAGAAAGAGCTTACACAGCGTCTCGAGCCCTGGCCGCAGACAGCCGAGCTTGGTCGCGACCGGCAGCGTGTCGATCGTCGTGGGCACGGCGCTCACGAGCTGGGACTTTTCGAGCAGTCGGCAGTCGTCGTCCAGCGAGTGGCCCACCTTGATGACTGTCGGGTCTTCCAGCAGCGTGCGCAAGTGCGGCGGCAGCGCGCCGCCTCGCGGTATCCGATAGAGGAAGGACCGGTCGATCGTCGCGATCTGGATGAGGCAGACCGGGTTCGCGCGCTTGCGCGTGTCAAAGCGCGGCATCGACTCGGTGTCGACGCCCACAACCTTTTGCTGCGCCAAGTACGTGATGAACGCGCGCTCTTCCTCGGGCGAGTGGACCACATCGACGCGGCCGTCAAATGCAAGATCCGGGAGCTCCTCGAAATCGAGCAGCGAGCGGGCACCGTGGAGCCGCCACAGCGCAGAGTCCTCGCGGAAGAGCGGCAAGTGTTTGACCTTTTCTTGGCGCTTGGTCTTGTGCGCCACCATGCGCTGCAAGTCGCGTTGCTCTCGGCGTGCACGTCGAGCCTGCCCCGCCGCGCTGTCGGGAGAGTCGGAAGAGGAAGCAGTTCCAACGGTGGCGGGAGAGGCAGCGGCCAGCGTAGCAGCATCTCGCTGTCCCTCGACGGCGGCTGCGTTCTCTCTTTCCTGGCGCACGAGCGATTCGCGCAGCTTCTTGAACTGCTCCTGCTGCTTGACGCGCAGCGCCGAGAAGAGTTTGGCGTGGCGCTTGGCCTCGCCGGTGTCCTCGTCGCGGAAACGCGAACGCCGCTTGCTAGAGAAGGGTGATGGCGAGTCAACCGCTGGGCCGCACGCGACTTGTGCGGCGGCTAATGGGAGCGGCCTTCGCAGCCGCGTCTGCCGCGCCACCACCATCATCATGGCGCAGCTCTCCACCGTTAGAATCTCAATCATTCAACTCCGTTCCACTCACCCAATCACCCAGTCCTCGAATGGGTATTTGGGTGATTGCAGGGACTCCAAACAGACAGTACTGTGATCACCAAATATAATTATTCTGTCCCACACAGTACACTACCATGAACACATGTCGCACACTCACGAGTTTCCACAGTACCGTTAACACATGTCGCACACTCACGAGTTTTCCTTCCAACTCCTTTGGCAGTCGGCAGTTTGTCGGCTCGAGTTCACACCTGCTCCGTAGAGCAGGGAGAGCACTGTTATAGTGGCTTGGTGGCTTCTGGGGGAATCCCAGCGGCGCCTTGCTGCTAGTCCTGCCGAGAATGAACTCGGGGAGGAGAGGCGCCGAGC